>JAUMJJ010000515.1:0-101990 GCA_033556795.1 Tapera naevia
GGGGGAGCCGTTGCAGGGTGGGAGGACCCGGATGTTGCGTCGGGCGCGGGGCATGCTGGGAGATGTAGTCCACGCGCCATTGCCCTTGGTGCTGTCTATTGAATGACTCAATGAACCATAGAATTACAGAATCATAGATTTATAGAATCATGCAATTATAAAATTAAGAGATTCGTGGAATTATAGAATAGTAGAATCATAGAACTATAGAATCATAGTAATACAGAACTGTAGAATCATGGAATTAGAGAATTATAGAACCATAGAATCATAAAGAACTACAGAATCAACCACACAATCATGGAATGGTTTGGATTGGAAGGGGCCATCCAGTTCCAACCCCCCCATGCCTCCCACTGGATCAGGGTGGTCCAAGCCCCATCCTGCTTGGCCTTGAACACCTCCAGGGTTGGCTGTGACCCAGTGCAGGACCTTGTTGAACCGCATGTGGTTTTCACAAGCCTGCAGTGGCAGAGGTAAAGGTAAACCAAGACCCCCTGGCACCTTCAACCCTAATTCCGCACTCCCACCACCCTCCTGAAGGCTCATCCCAACTGTGACCTCATGAACGAACGAGCCAGTCTCCTCCCCTTTCATTAACAATTAGCGCAGGAGGGTCAAGGCAAGTCACCAGGCTTTAATGATAGCTCATGTTTATCTTGGAATCACAAAGCATCAATGATTTCACAATTCAAAAAGCAGCCACTAAACAAAACCCTCGAGGGCCGCACTGACCTGGTACAATTCCTCCAGATGTGAGGACAGCCGGTCGCTGCCGCTCAGCACAGGGTGAGTCAATCCAAAGCCGTGGCAGCTCCAAGGCTCCGTTCCTGCTCGCCCTGCACGGAACTCAGCGAGGCCCTCAGTGGCTCAGAGGACTTCCTGCCCTTCAGCATGCGCCGGAGGATAACGGCAACACCGGCCGGCGTGCTGATGCGCTTGATCCAGCCGTGGGTTGCGTTTGCGCTTCCGGTTGTTGGGCTGGTACTCATTCCCTCGCGCTTTTGTGCGGATCTGCTGGCAGTTCCAGGAGGATTCCAGGCTGGGGTAGGTACCTGTAGCCTTAGGGGAGAGACGACTTCCGAAAGGTAGCTCCAGGGAACTTGAGAGGAGCGAGGCTGTTCGGAGGTGGAAAGGGCAGGCTGTGGCTCGCCGCAGCAGGAGAAACCTTTGGGAAGAGGAAAAGAGAAGTGAGGAGAGGCCTTGGTGGTGCCATTGACTGGGAAATAAAGGATTTTGTCAGCAGTGAGGGCCGGGATTGGCCCTGCTATCTCCATGTCCCTATCCATGTCCCTGCTCCTGCCCTTATTGTTATCCCTAACCCTGTCCCTCCCCTGATCCTATCCCCCCATCCCTGCCCCTATCTCTGTCCCTATCCCTGTCTGTGCCCCTTTTACCTATCCTTGGCCCTCTCCTTTTGTCCCTACTCTATCTCTGCTCCTGCCTCATTCCTATCCCTATCCTTGCCTCATCCTTATCCCTATCTCCTTATCCCTTCCCCAGCCCCTATTCCTACCCTTATCCCTGACCCTACCTCACCCCCTTCCCTATCCCTGTTCCTCTCTCCCTCCCTATCCCTGCCCTATCTCTGCCCTACCCCTCTCCCTCTTCCTAATCTCCCTATCCATAACCTCCCTATCCCCGTTCCATCCCTATCCCTAATTCCCTTCCCTTATCCCCATGTCTTAGCCCTATCCCTATCGTTTATCCCCATCACTTATCCCCATGTCTTAAGCCTATCCCTATCCCCATCCCTATCCCCATCCCTATTCCCATCCCTATTCCCATCCTTACCCCTACTCCTCGTCCCTGATCCCCATCCCTATCTCTTATACCTTATTCTTATTCCCATTCCCATCCCCATCCCTATCCCTATCCCCATCCCCATCCCTATCCCATCCCTATCTCTTATACCTTATTCTTATTCCCATTCCCATCCCCATCCCTATCCCTATCCCCATCCCCATCCCTATCCCCATCTTTACCCCTACTCCTCGTCCCTGATCCCCATCCCTATCTCTTATACCTTATTCCCATCCCTATCCCCATCCCTATCCCCATCCCCATCCCTATCCCCATCCCTATTCCCATCCCTATCCCCATCCTTACCCCTACTCCTCGTCCCTGATCCCCATCCCTATCTCTTATACCTTATTCCCATCCCCTATTCCCATCCCCATCCCCTATCCCCCCGCCGTTACCCTCCGCCACTCGCCGCCGCCGCCGCCGCCGCCGCCATCGCGCTCGGCTCCGCCAGCCCCGCCCCCGCCCGCCATTGGCCCCTCGGCTCGGCCAATCACAGCCCGCGGAGCGCGCGTGCGCGGGGGCGGGGCACGCACTGAGCGGCCGCAAGGGTTCATGGGATTTGTAGTCCTGGAGGGGGGCAGAGTCCACCGCGCTGTCACCTGGGATGTGGCAGCACCTGGGGGGGGACAGAGAGAGCCGCGGGGGGGTGCTGAGGGGTCAGGGAATCATGGAATGGTTTGGGTTGGAAGAGACCTCAAAGCCCACCCAGTTCCAACCCCTGTCATGGGCAGGGACACCTCCCACTGGATCAGGGGGCTCCAAGCCACATCCAACCTGCCCTTGAAAACCTCCAGGGATGGGGCAGCCACCACTGCTCTGGGCAACCTGGGCCAGGGCCTCCCCACCCTCACAGCAAAACATTTCTCCCCAAGATCTCATCTCAATCTCCCCTCTTTCAGCTCAAAACTGGTCCCCCTTGTTCTATCCCTGCACTCCCTGATCAAGAGCCTCTCCCCATATCATAGAATCATAGCATCATGGAATAGTTTGGGTTGGATGGGACCTCATGCAGTTCCAAACCCCCCTACCATGGCCGGAGACACCTCCTATCAGATCCTTCAGGTCACTTTGCTGCAGCCAAGCCTGACCATATTGCCAAGAGCAGGCAGCAGCTCCAGGTTTTTTTCTGTGCTGGTTTTGTGTGTTCATGTCAGGAGTCAGCTCATCAGGGTGAGGAACATGAAGCCAGCCCTCTTACACCCACAGAGATTATTTGAGGTCTGGAGCATTGAGCGGTATGAGGACAAGCTGGGAGAGTTTGGGTTGTTCAGCCTCGAGAAGAGAAGGCTCTGGGGAAAACTTAGAGCAGCCTCCCAGGATTGAAAGGGGCTTCAGGAAAGCTGGGGAGGGGCTCTTGATCAGAGAGTGCAGGGATAGGACAAAGGGGAAGGGTTTTCAGCTAAAAGAGGGGAGATTGAGATGAGATCTTATGGATAAACTCTTCATGATGAGGGTGAAGAGGCCCTGGCCCAGGTTTCCCAGAAAAGTGGTGGCTGCCCCATCCCTGGAGGTGTTCAAGGCCAGGTTGAATGGGGCTTGGAGCCCCCTGATCCAGTGGGAGGTGTCCCTGCCCATGGCACGGGGGTGGAACTGGATGGGCTTTGAAGTCCCTTCCAACCCAAACCATCCCATGATTCTATAAAACCCATGGCTGTGAACATGAACCCCAGAGATATCTGGGATTTCATGTTTATCTTCCTGTCCCGGCCCATGGGCTCTACTCTTTTGGTGCATGCTCTGACACTTCTGTGACACTGATGCTCTTGTGGTCTCTGGGAAGCTGCAAATGGTAAGAAAAGGTAAAAAAAACTTCAATAACTCTTGCCACTGGAAGGGGCAAAACCCCAGGTGAAATCTCCTGCTCTCTGGCTCCTTCCAGGCTCCTCAGAGGCAGGCGTTGAGGCTGCTGGGTCTTGCATTGACTGGCAGCTCTCCCTGTCTGTCACACCAAGAGCCCTCCTCTTTAGGAGGGATTTAAGGGGCTTTCTATGGCTCTAACCGACAAGGACAAATAGCACCCCCAAACCCCAGAGCTCAGCGATGAAGCTGAGAAGATGGAAGGCGAGGTTTCTCTCTAAAGCAGATGGGCTGAGCTGAAGGCATCTGTCCATCCTTCCAACCAAAGAGGCAAAAAGAAAATGTAATCATCAGAGGAGCTGGAAAGCTGAGCAGCTGCCAGAGCTGGCAACCTGCATCCTGCACAGGATTTCCCACCGCCTCAGGCATCTCTTCGTCTCCCCCTCTTTGCCTCCTGCAAGATTTAAGCCTTTCGTTTGCAATCTCGACTCCTGACAATCCTTGTCAATAAATGAGGTGAGCATCGTCTTGTCTCTCTCTCTTTGTGCCGAGGGCTGGGGGCTCGTGCTGGGATGTGGGGCATGTGCTACAGGGGAGGAAGGTGCTCAGCAAGGGGTGAAAAAATGGCCAAAAAAAAATGTGTTTTCAAGGGATTTGAGCAGCGTTAAATGGGATTGTGGAGACGGTAGCCTGGCAGCGGCGCGGCGTTGCTCACACTGAAATAGCCCTGTGACATCGAGCGGGTTTGGAGGTGATAAGGATACAGGATAAGGGACAGGGTTTTTATAACCTTGGGGTTATAAAAAGCTGCCCAAGGCTCAAACTTAAGGAACGGCTTCTGTTCGTGATGCAATTGCAGTAAATGATTGCCGGCTGCCGGCGAAGCCCCTCTGTTGCTATGTGCGTGGCAGATCTGCTTGGCTTTTTTTTTTTCCAGTTGGAGACCCAGGGGCACCTGCACGCATCGCTGCCCGGCAGAGGGGGCAGGGTTTTCATCTTCTCCTGCCTCCTTGCAATGGTTTCTCCCAGCCGGCTGCAGGAGAACGGTTGCTGCCGGAGGAATCCACCAAGCGGCTTTGCTTGGAAACCCAGGAGGTTTTGGGAAGCGGAGGATGGTTGAGGGGGGGGATTTTGGTCGCGGAGGTCAGGCACAGGTTACTCCGCTGTGCATTGCATAATCTTTTGTTTCTCAAGGTCTTCTTCCTTCCTCACGGAGAGGCGGGTGGCACGCAGCCAGCCGCGGCTCCAGGCTGCCCTTTTGCCTCGCAGACTCGTTGCTTTCCCTGCCCGGCAGCTCCTTGATGCGATTTGCCTGCATCCCACGGGGCCCTCGGCAAAGCCCGTGGATGGGGACCGATCCTCCCCTTCCTGGGAGGCTGCATCCCTGCTGGTGCCGAGGATTTCAGGGCTGCCTATTTGCCTTCCTGCCTCCTTACTTCTGCCTCCCGATAAAGCCTCTATAATTGTATCAGGATGGGGAAGCCAGGCATAACAATAAATCCAGGTGCTGAAGCAGCTTTTCCATGTTCCCACAGAGGAAAGCTGACTTTGAAAGACAGGGATGAAGGGACATAAATGTTTTCTTGCCTGTATCTGAGATTGGTGCTTAAACAGCCGCTCTCTTTATGTGTTTCTCAATGCTGCAGTTTCTCCTCTTCCCCTCTGACCCGGGGAGGCTGGGAAGAGCATAATAATATTTGCCCATTCCTCAGGAGTGTCGTGTGTCATCATTAACACTCGCGAGCCCCGGAGGGAAGGGATTAGAGCTGAACAAATTATTACAGCAGCTCAGATTCTGGCTGCAGCGCATCTCCTGCTCCTCTCCTCTGAGGATTTGCAAGGAATTAGCAGCTATCAAGTCCCTCCTGCTCCCCGCGAGGGTCCTGAGCTTTGTGCAGGAAGGGGGATGGAGGTGCTGGGCTATAGGTTTGTGTCCATTAGATCCGGCGCAGACTCCCTGTGGGAAAAGATGCTCTTGGTTTTCTTATTGGGATGAAATCTTTCCCAGGATTTCTCTCAGCTCACGGCTGCCATGGACAAACGTCCTCTCTCCTGCCCATGATTCAAGGTCTCCCCAGCAGGAATGAGACAAGAGGAGGAGATTTTTGTCGTTCTCAGCATCCTGGATGCTTGGGACATCAGCTGTCCCCAGCAGGGATAGGTTCTTTGTGGGATGCAGGAGCAGGAGGTTCTTTGGGGCAGGGGAGGCCCTCTTCTCCACGGGGATGGCAAGAAAAGAGCCAGCTTGACTGGTGCATCCCAGTACAGCTGTCAGTGTGCCCAGTGCCAGGCTGGCACAGCCCTGGGGCAGACGTGAGGTGAGCAGTGCCCTGGTGCATCACCTCACGGGCTCTGCGTCAGCCCCACGGGCTCTGCATCAGCCCCACGGTGTCTGCATCAGCCCCACAAGCTCTGTGTCAATGCCACAAGATCTTTGTCAGCCCCACAGGCTCTATGTCAGCCCCATGGGTGGTATGACAGCCCCACAAGGTCTACAGCAGCCCTACAAGCTCTGTGTCAGCTCTATGGGTTGTAATGTCAACCCCATGGGCTCTGTGTCAGCCCCACGGGCTCCGTGTCAGCTCTGTGACAGCCCTGCCTGTCAAGTTATCCCGTCTGGCTTTCCGCCCTTCGCCTTGCCACATCACATCTCATCCCATTTTTCTCCAGCTGTGACACAGTGCTGTCAAGTTGTATAAAATCCAAGGCGCTGCAGCCTAAAGTAGGTCAGTAAGTTGTTTTTTTCCCCAGCCAGGTTGGTCACTGCAGTGCTGGGGAGGGTGAAGCTGGAAGAAGGGTGCTCTGGGATGAGGTCTGGACCTCGGCGAGAAATCATCCTCCTGGGATTAATCCCCTGCATCCCCTCTCTGCTGGGAGCGATTTCCTGGGGGCAGCTGTGATTTTGAGGGGTATTGGGATGTGGGAATCAGCTCGGGGTGATGCTGTCTGCCTCCCCAAGCCCTCGTCACATCCTCAGCCTCACGGGAGGAGGGGGCTGATGGCAGGTTCACGCCGAGCCTGACTCATTGTTGTGCCTGGCCTTATGTAACGGGTGCCGAAATCCCGCGCTCTGTGCCGGGGGTGGCGGTGAAAGGGAGCTGGGATGGAGGAGGGGAGGGAAGAGCAGCTCATCACCATGGTTACCAGCATCTTTTGCAAAGTTCTTCGCATCCATCTGGTTGCATTTCCAGCCCTTTTCATCTCACGGAGGGAACATCCCTTGATGTTTCTGGCTGCAGCAGCCGTGGCAGACGGTGCGGTGGGGTAGAGGAGGAGCGTGGGAGGTGGGAGACGGGTGCCCTTCGTCTCCCGTTCCAAGAAGAAGCCTCAAGTTGAGCTGCTTAACCTCCTGTCCCTCCATTTCCCACCTATCCATGGAGTGGGATGTGCTCTCAGATGGGATTTGGGTGGTGTTGTATCAGTCTGATACACAGCAGGGATTCCACATCCTGGACCACGAGCTCCAGCCTGGGTGTGTCCGAGGAGAAGCATCTCAGGTTGAGGAGCCAGATCCTCTCTTTCAGCAGGATCCAAGCTTGTACCCAGAGCTGGTGATGCTGGAGGGCAACCTGGGCTCCTGGATGTGCCTGCAGAGCTCCTGACCACCAGAGCCTTCCAGAAAATCAATTCTGGAAATGAACAGGATGGACTAATTGAGTTAATCCTGAGAAGTTAATCAATGCTGAGGCAGTTTGGCCAGAAGTCCTGTTTATAATCCATACAGAGATCATTAATAACTTGTGAAACGGCAGCGCAGAGCAAGGGCAGGGTTCATGGAAATCAGAGGCAGAATCACAACCAGGCTGAGCCCAGGGGAACTGTACCCAACTCAAGAGCAGGATGCAGCCCACCAGCCCTGGGCAGAGCTTGCAATCGTGCTCGTGGGAACTCCGGGGCTCAGGCTCTGCTTAATTTCCCTCCAGGTTTTCCTCCTGCCCCATCTCTCAGTGCAGCATTAGCAGCTCAGAGCTACTCGGGGATCCAGAGCAGCCCAAGGTGGCACCAAGCTGGTGCTCAAAACCATGGCAAGGTCCATGGTGGGTCCATCCCTTTGCAAATGCAGCTGGGCATCTTCCAGCCAGGGCTCCAGCCAGTCTGGTGCCTGGCACCTTGGGCTGGTCTGGAAGAGTGGCTCAGTGGAGCACACCGGCCTTTTGCCAGTGAGGTCTGGATTTGGCTTCTCCTTCCCAGGGCTCCAAGCCCTCCTGTTCTTCCTCCTCAGCTTGGATGGGTCCATCTCTGGAGTTGGGAAAGGAACCTGGCTGTTCAGCATGATGTTCAGCCAGCCTGCAGGGAGTAGGGGCTGCTGAAAAGCTCTTGGTGCATCCTGCATGGATCTTGTGTCCAGAAGAGAGATCTCTGATGCAAGCCCAAGCATCCAACCTGCTATCAGCCCTGGGACTGCAATGCCCTGCGTCGGAGGAGCCCCTGGGGAGGAGAAGGAGCACCCAGGACCAGCTTTGCTGTGTTTCCAACCCCTACAGCTCAGCACCCAGAGCCTTACCCAGCCTTTGTGTGGGCGTCAGGCCACTGTCCCCAGCAGAGCTGGGTGTGAATCCAGTGCTGGCTGCAGTCCCAAGAGCTGGCAAGGCTCCTTGGCTAAGCCTCTCCGGCTTTGCCAAGGGAACTGTCACCCTGGAGCAAACAGTGTTGCTTTTTCTTGGGGTTGTTGCTTTTTCAGCACACATGAACCGTGTGCTGGGCTGGGGTTGGACAAACGGGCTCCCCGCTGGCTGGTGGCTCTCAGCAGAGCCCACCTGGTTCCTGGGAGCTTGCAGGGTGCAGGCTGGTTGTGTTCGGGGGGTCTCTGAGAAGGGCACAGTGTTAGAAATTCCCAGCCTGCCTCCATCCCTCGCTTTGTTTTGCAGCAAAGCAGCCCGAATCCTGCTGGGTGCACTTGAAGGGTTTGCTTGGGGAGCCAAGCGAGCTGCTCCTGACAGCATTCCTGGGATTTAGTGGTTCAATTCATCCCTGGGAATGCACTTTTTCTTCTCCCCTCCCCAGGGATCATGGTTGGTATCACAATTGCTGCTCAGGGATGGGGGCAGCCGGTCCCCATTGCACAGCGCCTGCTCTGGCTCCCTTTGCCCACTGGCATCAATAATTCACCATGTTTAGCTTCATCAATAATAAAGGGATACCAGGCTGCTAGCCAGGGGAGGCAGGGACCTCCCCAGCCCCATCCACAGCCACCCCCAGCACCATCAGGCTCTGGTCCCAGCACCAATGCCCCCCAGTGCCACCAGCACTTCTTACCTTGCACCTACCTGGTCTGGTTTCTCTCTTGGCCAGGCTCTGAGGTCTCTGCATCCACAGCCACCTGAGGACATCTGGAAGAGCAAATGGCAAGGAATGAGCCCTGGGGACAGCAAGGACAGTGCCAGGTCTCCCTAACCTGCGTGGTGCCTGGTGGGGATGTGGGGAGGGAGTTTCCCACCCTCCAAGTGGGTGCTGGGTCTCTGCCTCCCGCTTTGGTTCTCCTGCCTTGTTATTTTCAGCCTTGATTTACTGAATCTGTACTAAAAACCTTCACCTCCAGTCCCTTTAATTCCCATCTCGCACCATTTGTGTTGGTGGTTTAGACTGGAGACACATATATATATATTTAATTGCTTTAAATAATGCATTTTCATAGCTGGATCTTTCCTCAGCCCCATATTTGGTGCCAAAAATAGCATTTTCATTTCCATCAGGTTTCTCTTTGCGTGTCCCTTCCCTTGGCCAGAGCAGATCCCATCTCGGAGGCCGGCGGTTGCGTGCCAGGGACTGTGAGGGTTTGCAGCCGCTTGAGATCCTCCCTGCTGAGCCGGCTTGGTGACAGGGTCGTGGCCCAGACAAAGCTGGACAGGGAGAGCTGGATCCTTCTTTTATCTGAAGCAGAAGCCTGCTTGAAGGTGGATGAGGAGGGCTGTGCAGAAGGAACTGTTGGAAGGGGTCCAGAAGAGGCCATGGAGATGATCAAACTGCTGGAGCACCTCATGTACAAGGAGAGGCTGAGAGAGTTGGGATTGTTCAGCCTGGAGAAGAGAAGGCTCTGGGGAGACCTTAGAGCAGCCTCCCAGGACTGAAAGGGGCTCCAGGAAAACTGGGGAGGGGCTCTTGATCAGGGAGTGCAGGGATGGGATGAGGGGGAATGGTTTTGAGCTGAAAGATGGGAGATTGAGATGAGATTTTAGGAAGAAATTCTTCACAATGAGGTTGGGGAGGCCCTGGCCCAGGTTGCCCAGAGCAGTGGTGGCTGCCCCATCCCTGGAGGTGTTCAAGGCCAGGTTGGATGGGGCTTTGACCCCCTGATCCAGTGGGAGGTGTCCCTGCCCATGGCAGGGGGGTGGAACTGGATGGGCTTTGAGGTCTCTTCCAACCCAAACCATTCCATGATTCTATGATTTGGGGAGCACCACATCCTCCCCTCTCAAGCATCCCAGAAGGCACCTTCTGCCCTCACTTGTGCCACTGCAGCTTTGCCCAGGGCTGGTAACAAAGTGTGGAGGGGGACAGGGTCCCTGGTACCCTGTGCTGCAGCCAGGACACCCAGTAAGTCCTCTTGGGTGCTGGAACTGGTGTCTAACCCCAATTCTCCTGCCCTCCCTTTGTTGCAGGGAGCATAATGCTGAACAGCATCACCGATGGACTCCTCTGCTGCCTGATGGGCAAGACGACGAACGCCGTGGGGCCGCTGGACAGCGTTGAGTCCAGCAACGGCTTCAGCTTCGTGGAGGTGAAGCCAGGGAGGATCCTCCGGGTGAGGCACAGCGCGCCCAACCGCCCGGCCGTGGAGGGGCCCGAGGAGCCCCAGCCCGGGGGGCCGGAGCGGGGCCTGGTGCACTGCAAGCGCAAGATCACCGTCTACCGCAACGGGCAGCTGGTGATCGAGAACCTGGGCGACGCCGTGCGCTCCGAGATCCTGCACTGCCAGAACAGCTCGGGGGAACCCAACAGCACCGTGGAGCTGGAGCTCTCCGACGTGGCCGGCCAAGCTCCCGCCCAGGCTCCCTCTGGCACGCCGGGATGCGGCACACGGGATGGAGGCGCTGCCCCCGCCAAGCGTCGGAAGCGTAAGCCCAAGAAAGTCATCAACATCGACTGCAAGAAGCAGATCACGAGCTGCAAAGGGACGCACAGCGACGTGGTCCTCTTCTTCATCCACGGCGTGGGCGGCTCGCTGGACATCTGGAAGGAGCAGCTGGACTTCTTTACCAAGCTGGGCTATGAGGTGGTGGCTCCTGACCTGGCCGGCCACGGCTGCAGCTCAGCTCCCCAGATCGCCGCCGCGTACACCTTCTACGCGCTGGCCGAGGACATGAGGGCTGTCTTCAAGCGCTACGCCAAGAAGAGGAATATTCTGATAGGACACTCGTATGGGTAAGGGACCAGGGTTTCTCAGAAGGGATTCATCCCCTCCCATCCTCTCCTTGGCAGCAGATGCCCAACAAATCCCGCACGTTGGGGGCTGAGAAGCAGAGGAGGGGTGTGGGGTTTCCCTTTTCGGGTTCATCCCTCAGCTCTGATCTCCTCCATCCTCTTGGTGTGCATCTCCAGGTCCAGCTAATCCCAGAGCCCGTCCTCCAGCGTGCAGGCACAGCCTATAAATAGAGTAAGCTCAAGAAAGTCAATTAGATTGAGACTAAGCAGTGCAGAGAGCAGGGCTGGGAGGAGAGGGAGTCAGAGCCGGGCTCTGAGCTGGGCAGGATTAGATCAGAAGGGCAAGGCTGGTCCAGGCTGGCAGAGACCCAAGCAGATCCCAGCACCCTTGCTTTGCTTTGCACAGGAGTGAAACCCCGAGCTCAGCCCCTCTGCCCAGGGTTTGGGGTTTGATTGGCATTACCCTGCCCCAGAACGGGGGAGCACGGGGCAAATGAGGGGGTTTAACCTGGGCTCCAGCCACGGATCCTTGGATTGCAGCACCCTCCAGGGTCAGGGCAGGGTTCCCACGTCTCTCTTTCTCCCCACAGGGTGTCCTTCTGCACCTTCCTCGCCCACGAGTACCCAGACCTGGTCCATAAGGTGATCATGATCAACGGAGGGGGCCCGACGGCGCTGGAGCCCAGCCTCTGCTCCATCTTCAACATGCCCACCTGCGTGCTGCACTGCCTCTCCCCGTGCCTGGCGTGGAGCTTCCTCAAGTGAGTGGCCATCGTGGTGCCGGGGAGGGTCTCCAATGGCCACCTTGGCTTCCAGGCACCACAGGGAGGGCCACCCCACGCTCCTGTGTCCCCCCACCCCCCGATGCTGTGGCCTAACCCTCTGGCTCCATCTCGCAGGGCTGGCTTCGCTCGCCAGGGTGCCAAAGAAAAGCAGCTGCTGAAGGAAGGCAATGCCTTCAACGTGTCCTCCTTTGTGCTCCGCGCCATGATGAGCGGGCAGTACTGGCCCGAGGGGGACGAGGTTTACCACGCCGAGCTGGCTGTGCCCGTCCTCCTGGTCCATGGCATGCACGACAAGTTCGTCCCGGTGGAGGAGGACCAGCGAATGGCCGAGGTAGGGGATGGAGAGGGTCTTGGGAGGGTGGGTGTGTTACCACAGAATAAGGCCCAATCAGCATAAAAGCCCAAACTCTCAAATACTACATGAAATCAAGTTTTACTTAACTTATTAAGACTAGAAAGGTACATCACCTATTGTCCCATCATCATCATCATCCAGACAAGATCTGGAGAGCCTTCCCTGTTGGCAATTGGGAATTAGGAAAGATAAATCCCCAATTGCCCCATCATCATCATCCAGATCCGATCTGAAGAGCCTTCCCATTTAGCAATTGGAATTAAGAAAGATACATCACCTATTGTCCCATCATCATCATCATCATCATAATCATCACCCAGATCAGATCTGGAGAGCCTCTCCTTTTGGCAACTGGGAATTAAGAAAGATACAACATCAGCTGACCCACCATCATCATCCAGATTAGGTCTGGAGAGCCTTCTCATTTAGCAACTGGAATTAAGAAACGTCCATCACCAATTGCCCCATCATCATCATCATCATCATCATCATCATCATCATCATCATCATCAAGATCTGTGGTTGCCCAGGGAGCCTCTTTTGCAGCAAAGACCTGGAGAGCCTTCCCTGTGGCAACCGGGGGGGGGCCCTACGCAGCGTAGGTGGGGTCTCCAAAGGTCACTGCAAGAGAGTCCAGCTTTTATATCATTAAATAAACAACTTACATCATTCTAGAAACGTGGGAACTCTGGTCTCAGCTGCTTTGTTGCCCCCCCCACTCCTCCTGGAGTCTGGCCAAGACTACAGAAGGGTGGGAAAGAAGGCAGCTGGATTTCTCTTCTCTTTAAACTGAGGAGGCTGTTTAAAGTGCAGCTCTTCCTCCCTCTCACGCTCATGAAGCTACAATTAAGACGGCCCAGCCCAATTCTGCTGAGAATGGGATGCATTTTCTCACCTTCTGTGTGTTGAGACCAGCACAGCACAACTTCACTGTGAGAACTTACAGATGGAACAGCACCCACAGCAATGCAACACGAAGCACCCATGGGTCACTTTTCTGGTTTACTCCTGTTGCTCAGGCGCTGTCACTTCAGCGGGGAAAGGGCTGGGTTCTGCTGGTCACCACGGGGTGATGGGGTCACGGGGCTCATCCTGACGTTTGCTACTGCCACCATCTCCCCCCAGATCCTGCTGATTGCCTTCCTGAAGGTGATCGACGAGGGCAGCCACATGGTGATGATGGAGTGTCCCGAGACGGTGAACACGCTGCTCCACGAGTTTGTCCTGTGGGAGCCCGAGACGCCAGCTGGGGACGGGCAAGGCGAGAAGAAATAAGACAGCGGGACGCGGTGACCGGGCTGCTCCGATGGGAGAGAAGTTTCAGAGTGGAGAAGGGTTTGCGAGAGCCGAGGGGTGCGGCGAAGGCTGCTCTCGCCGCGAGCTCAGCCGATTTATCTTTCCCGGCCACGTTGGAGCCTGGTGGTGGAGCACGGAGGCTCCCCCAGGTGGGGATGCGCGGGGCCGGCAGCGGGAACACGGCAGACCCGGTCCCTGTCCCCTCGGGGACGGAGTGGGAGCCGCTGGAGCGTCTTCATCCTGTTTCTTTGTAGTATTATTTTCCTCACGCAGCAACCGCCCCGGGGATGGAGAGGAGGCGGCTGCGGGGAGACTGGTGCCACCTGCAGCAGGACGGGAAGAACGGGGGTCCTCCAGGGAAAGCGTGTTGGCTCCGGCACCTTCCCAGGCTGAAAGGAGCTGAGCTGGGACTGCTTTAAGGGGAAACCAAAGGCTGCTTGGCCTCAGCAGTGGGATTTGCCTCTCTGAGCCCCGCAGAGCCTCGCTCGAGCCGTCTGCGAGGCCAGGAGGATGGAATTACCGTGCCATGCAGGTGGCATCCAGCAGCTCCTGCCTGGTGCTGGCGAGGCTCTGCCTGGCCGGGAGATGAGAACGAGGAGATGAGCTGCTCCTGCGGGCACGGCCAGAAGGACCATCAGCTCCCCCGCCACGGTGGGACTCGCCTGGCTCTGGTGGGGAGGACAACGCCAAACCTGAGCTCTCCCGCGGTCCCCGGTGCCACCGTCTGTGCAGTCACGTCCCCAACCACCATCGCTTTAGGTCCCGCAGCGCTGGCTTCTGCAGAGCCCTCTGCTTCCCTCCTCGAGATGCTCCGAGCCGTTGCCACCACGCAGCGACCCCCGCAGGGTCCCATCCGCTCGCCCTTCCCGGCTTCCAGCTGCTCCACGACCCACGCCTGGACCATGTCCCTGCACTGGGGACCAGCAATACCCCATTGCATTCCTGCTGTGTCTGCCCTTGCCAACGACTCCTGGATGGATCTGCAGGTTCTTGGAGCAACACAGGAGAGATGAAGCAAACCACAACCATCTGATGACAACAACTGCTCCTTGCCCGCCGACACCGTTCTGTACATAACCCACTGGTCCCATCATCTCCTCCCCTCTGTGCTTCAAATCCCGCTGCCAGGAGCCAAGCAGGACCAAGAAGGTACATGAGAAGTGCTGAGAAGGGACCTGGGTGCTGTTGTGAGGTCTGGAGGCTCCTGGCCACGCCAGGATTGGGGGTGACCCAAAAGGATCCAGGAGGATGCTGTGCTCAGCGTGGTCACTCTCCAGCCCTGTACTTGTGCACCAGGGGTGGCCCCAGCCTCTCCACTACCCCAAAGAGTGAAGCCACTCCCTGCTTTTGCTCCCCTCTCTTATTTGCCCCCCATCTAAACCAAAGAAACAACCAGTCCCACGGAAACCTCACCCTTGGCCCACATCCCACCCAACCCTGCCTTGCCTTGAACAGGGCTGGCACCGCACCAAGGTCCCCCAAGTCAGCTCGAGGGGCTCCTGGCTGGGCAGGGCTGCTCCCACTGGAGCTGGCACCCACCTGCAATGCATCTTCTCCAAGGCTGAGCCCAAACTGAGCAATGTAGAAGAGGGAAAGGCCTTTAGAGCCCATCCCAATGTGATGGGGACCCTGTGTGATGAGTGTCCCCAGGCAGCTCCACTCCATCCCAGCACCAGGGCAGAGCTGCCCCTCTACCAGCGCCCACCCCTGCCCACTGATGCCACAACCTGTCTCATAATGAGAATTTTAACAACCTTGGGTTCAAATCCTTTCCACGAACCTTCCCCCACAACACCCCTCCCACCCACCCTGACCAGGGAAGACCCCGCAGCACAGCCAGGGGCTGCAACAAGGGTACCCAGAGAGATGCCACTGTACCCTGAAATGTGGCTCTGCCCTCGCCACGAGCCCCCAGCTGGCTCCAGGTTGGGCCAAGGCTCTTCAACCTCTGTTTGCCACGGAGTCTGTGTCGTCTGTACCCACATTGCTTGTGCTAAAGCCAAGGCAAACCACGCACCGCAACCCCGCGCCGCGTTAGTGCCATTTCATACAGTAAAGCCGTGTTATATTCTCAACAACATCTGATTTGATGATGGGAAAGAGATGCCCTGGGCATGGGGGTGGGGGGTTTCCTAGGAGCAAGTGGGTAAAGCAGAGCCAGACACCACGGGCAGCTCGGATTTCTTAAAAAAAGACCTGCAGTGATTTATTTCTCACAGAAAAATAGAATTCTCGCCAGTGTTCACGACTTAAAACCCACACCCGGGGCGCAGCCACCTCCTGGGACAGGAGGAGCACCCCAGGGTGCTCAGCGCCCCCCCTGGATGTCCAGTGGCCGGAGCTGCCGCTCGCCCTCGGCCAGGAAGATGCACATGGCCCTGTGCAGCAGGTGAACGCCCAGGCGCCGGCGCCGCTCGCCCGGCCAGCTCGCCACCACGCCATAGCAGTTGCCCTTCCGCTGGTTGGTGATGGTCTGCAGCCCTGGGGGGATGGGGGTCAGCACCCATAGCCAGGGCACCCTGCCCCCCATCAGCACCCACAGCCCTGCAGGGATGGGGTCAGCACCCACAGTCCCGCTCCCCTGCTCCCCATCAGCACCCACAGCCCTGGGACAATGGGGTCAGCACCCACAGCCCTGCAGGATGGGGTCAGCACCCACAGTCCCACTCCTCTGCTCCCCGTCAGCACCCACAGCCCTGCTCCCCTGCTCCTCATCAGCACCCACAGCCCTGCAGGATGGGGTCAGCACCCACAGTCCCGTTCCCCTGCTCCCAGTCAACACCCACAGCCCTGCTCCCCGTCAGCACCCACAGCCCTGCTCCCCTGCTCCCCATCAGCACCCACAGCCCCATTGTCCCTGCCCCCCATCAGCACCCACAGCCCCGCAGGGATGGGGTCAGCACCCACAGCCCTGCTCCCCATCAGCACCCACAGCCTCATTGTCCCTGCCTCCCATCAGCACCCACAGCCCTGCAGGGATGGGGTCAGCACCCACAGCCCTGGTCCCCATCAGCACCCACAGTCCTGGAGCAATGGGGTCAGCACCCACACTCTCAGTCCCCTGCCTTTCATCACCATCCAAAGACCTCAGGGGATGGGGTCAGCACCCCACAGCCCTGATCCCTGATCAGCACCCTCAGCCCCACGGGGATGGGGTCAGCACCCCACAGCCCTGATCCCTGATCAGCACCCACAGCCCCACGGGGATGGGGTCAGCACCCCACAGCCCTGATCCCCGCTCTTCACCAGCACCCACAGCCCCCTGCCCGCTCACCCAGAGCCTCCACGAGGCAGCTCTCCCGCGTGTAAGCCTCCGCCGGGACCACGTTCTGGAAGCAGTGCACGGAGACAACGCCCTGCCCGCTCGCCCAGATCTCCAGGATGCGCCGCACCTTGGGGCAGCCCTGCAGGGCAGTGGGCACCGTGACCACAACCCCCTCGTGGAGCCCCCCATGGCCACCACCACAGCTCCAACCATCCCCTGGCCACCACCGTAGTCCCAAGTTCCTATGGCCACCACCACGGTTCCAAGTTCTCATAGCCACCACCAGAGCTCCAAGCTCCCCCCATGGACACCACCACAGCTCCAGGCTCCCACCATGGACACCACCAAGCCCCCCATGGCCATCACCTCAGCTTTAAGCCCTCCCTGGCCACCACCACGGCTCCAAGCCCCTCATGGCCACCACCACGGCTCCAAGCCCCTCATGGCCACCACCACGGCTCCAAGCCCCTCATGGCCACCACCACGGTTCCAAGCCCCTCATGGCCACCACCACGGTTCCAAGTCCCTCATGGCCACCACCATGTTTCTAGGTTCTCATAGCCACCACCACGGCTCCCAGCCCCCCATGGCCACCATCATGGAACCAAGCCCCCAATGTCCACCACAACCACGGCTCCAAGCCCCCCAGAGCAGCCCCCTTACCCCACCCCACCTCCTGTGTCCCAGCACGGTGCTGGCTCAGCGCCTCGGCGAGGTGGCAGTAGGGCCGGGCACGCGTCCCCTTGCCCACATAGAAGATGGATTTGATGAAGACCCTGAAGCACTCGGCTGGGCTCAAGTGGTGGGAGCGAAGAGGCAGGTTCTGGGTGGTCCTGAGGGTGCAAACTCCCAGCTTTGGACTTGATGCCTCCCAGGGGTCCCTGCTCAGACCCCCCCTGGCACGGAGGACACGCGGGGCAGTGGCAGGAATCCTACCTGGGGTCAAGGAGGAGGTAGTTGAAGCTGGACTTGACCAACCCTTCCCGCCAGTGCCGGTTCCGGTCAGGGTGGTCGAACTGCTGGGCCAGCACCACCTCGTCCTGGGCGCAGTCGGGGACGCGGCCGCTCCGCAGCGCGACCGCCAGCTCAGAGCTGTGCCCTGGGGTGACCACACCGGCGTTGGGGAGCACCACCAGCCCCAGGGCGGCCGTGATGGGCACCATCTGGGCGGGGAGAGCTCCTCGGGACTCACCTCCCGTTCTCCCCTGGTGTCTCCTCACCAGCTTCTCCAGCCGCCGCAGGTAGAGCCGCCGCGTCAGGTCCGTGATGGGTCCTGGGTCATCGCCCAACGCCCGCAGCCGCCGGCGCAGAGCTTCGTCCGAGAGGGGCCGCGGCAGCGCCGGGCACGCCCGCCCACCCTGGGCTGTCACGTCCTCAGGGCTGGTGGTGGCCTCTGTGCCAGGGCTGAGCCGCTCGGTGGGCGCCTGGCCCTGCCCCTCGTCCTTGAGGTGCTGCTCCCCAGGGTGGTGGGTGCTGCGACCAGCGGGTGAGGGAGGGCTCCCCAGCTCCACCACAAGGCTGTCTGGTGGCTGTGGGGACAGGAGGTGGCCGAGGTTCCCTTGAGGGGGCCAAGGGGGCTGGGGGGTCCCCAAGGGTGAGGGGTTCTGACAACCAGAACCATCCTCCAGCACCTTGGGGTTGCGGCTGCTGGTGGCACGGGGGGAGCCCCAAGTATCTGAGAGGGGGTCCTGGGGGTGATGGTGGTTCCCAGGGACCAGCAGGATCATGGGGCTGGAGCCCTGAGCACATGATGGCAGGTTCTGGGAGTGACCATGGACCAGCAGGACTGTGGGGTTGGAGCCTTGAGCATATGATGGGGGGTCCTGGAGGTAGCCTTGGTCCCCAGGGACCAGAAGGACCACGGGACTGGAGCCAGGAGACCTCTGAGCATCTGATGGGACGTTCTGGGGGTGATGATGGTCCCCAGACACCAGCAGGACCGTGGGGCTGGAGCCAGGAGACCTCTGAGCATCTGATGGGGCGTTCTGGGGGTGATGATGGTCCCCAGACACCAGCAGGACCGTGGGGCTGGAGCCAGAAGACCTCTGAGCATCTGATGGGGCATTCTGGGAGTGACCATGGTCCCCAGGGACCAGCAGCACCGTGGGGCTGGAGCCAGGAGACCTCTGAGCATCTGATGGGGCATTCTGGGGGTGACCATGGTCCCCAGGGACCAGCAGGACCGTGGGGCTGGAGCCAGGAGACCTCTGAGCATCTGATGGGGCATTCTGGGGGTGACCATGGTCCCCAGGGACCAGCAGCACTGTGGGGCTGGAGCCAGGGGAGCTGGGCTGGCTGGGATCTCCTGGGAGGATCTCAATGTCTCCCAGAGATGCTGGCCCCTCTCCATCCCACGAGGTGACACCCTGTCCCACAGTAGCGTGAGGGTCTCCGGGGACAACCCAGGGTGCTCTGACCCTGGGGGGCCTCCGGGGTATCTCCAGCGTCTCCTCAAAGAGGGAGGAGGCAGAGGAGGCACCGAGTCGCGCCGCGGAGGCCTGGAGGCGGCTCTTGGTCCTGGGGGTGACATGGCGGTACCGGGGGGACTCTGTCCCCTGGGGGGTGACACCCCCAGCGGTGATGAGGTCAGATGGGCTGTGGCGGGGCTCTGGAGTCGGGGGTGGGGAACCCCGGAGGCTGCACCCCTGGAGGTGCACAAGGAGCCCCCCAACTTCACCCACCTCTGCTGCCTGGGAGCCCCCCCCCAACCCCTCACTCTGCGCCCGCTCTGTGCTGGGGGAGTTGGGGGAGGGCAACCCCAGGGCAGCAGCACCAGCTGGGGAGGGGCTTCACCCAGGTGCCCACCTCCATCTGCCTTGGGCTGGGGGGAGCGGGGGTACTGGGCCCCCGTGTGCCCCCCATCCTCGCTGGGTTCCAGGGTCTCCAGGGCGCTGACGAAGCACTCGCTGGCGCTGCTGCTGTCCCCAAGGCTGTGGCCATCCTGGTCCCCAGTCCCCCACCTTGGCCACCCTCACCCCTAGGTCGGGGGCAGCCGGGACCCCCAGCCCTGCACAGCCCACAGGTGGTGCCTGGGTGGCACCAGGATGGTGCTGAGCCTCGGTGCCCAGGATGTCCCTGTCCCCAGGACTCTGGCCACCACGGAGCAGGGGAGCCCAGGGGGATGCCCTGTGTCCCCCCCAGACCCTGCAGCAGCACTGGGGCTGGGGGGAGCTCAGGGACCCTCCAGGACCAAATGCCTGGTGGGGAGAGGGACCAGGGCCGTCAGCCCCCTTGGCGACACCCCAGGGGGGACCCCTTGTCCTTCCCACCACGGTCCAGCCCTGGGGACCCTCCCTGAGCTCCCCCTTGGACACCAGCAGAGTGCTGGAAGCCAGGGGTTGTGGGGGCAGAGCTGCACCCCCGGGGTCGGTGTGGGGCAGTGGAGCAAGGAGGGGGTTGGGCGGGGATGGGGGGTCTGGGGTGCAGCCCCTCCAGAGCGGGGTCTCCCCCAAAGCACAGCCACCTCCCAAATCCAGCTCATCCAGCAGGGACCTGCGGGTGCTGCTCAGGGGCTCGGCCAGGGGGGGTCCAGAGATGTCCTCAATGCTGTCCTCGCTCAGGAGGGATGGGGAGCGCTTGGGCCCCCCTGGGTCTGGGGGTGGAGATGGGAGTGAGTGTCCAGTCCAAACTGGGGGGCTGCACCAGTCCAGACTGGGGGGGTTGGTTGTGCCCCCCCCATCCCTGACACCCAGGGCACCTGGGGACTCACCCTGCGTGGGTGCCCAACCACAGGCACGCTGTGAGTCCCACAGGATCCGTTGACAAGCGTGGTTGTCCTGCTCCTGGTTGGTGTCTCGTGTCCCAGCCTGCGGGGAGGGGACACTGGGGACCCTCAGAGCCACACAAGTAGCCTCCCAACACCACCCATATGGAATCACGGAATCACTTGGTTGGAAAATACCTTTGATATCATCAAGTTCAACCATACCTGTCCACCACTAAACCATCCCTGAGCACCTCATCTGCCCAGCTTTGAACCCCTCCAGGGATGGGGACTCCCTCATCTCCCTGAGCAGCCTCTGCCAGTGCCCGAGAACCCTCTCGGTGAAGAAACTTCTCCTGATGTCTAATCCAAACCTCCACTGGTGCAACTTGAGGCCATTCCCTCTCGTCCCATCATCTATCACTTCGGAGAAGAGAACTCTGAGCCATCCTTGCAGCAAGGACCGTCCTCAGGTTCCCCCAAAATCCTCACTCTGCACCCACTCTGCATCTGGGGGGCAACAGCTCCAGTTGAGAAGGGGGCTTCAACCAGCTCCAGCCCCACAACTGCCCTGGGCTGTCCCTGCTGCCAGGGCCACCCTGGGGGTGACACGGCCAGGTGGGCACCCAGCACAGGCAGCATCTCCAAGGGGCTGTCCCTGTCCCCAAAGCTGTCCCCACTAACCTGCTGTTGGAGCTGTGGATCCCCCCATTTCTTCTGGAGGCACCTGCAGCATCTCCAGGATGTGGTGACGTGCAGTGGTGTCACCTCCTTGGTGGACCTGGAGGGGGGAGCAGGGCTTCACCCCGAGTTCCCTGCACACCCCCAGCTTGGCCAGTGGGTTGGGGTCACAATTAATGGGTTGGGGACACAGCTGTCCCCTTGGTGCCACACTAGTGCCACCAGCCCTGCAGCCAGGTGCTCCAGCATCACCGGGGGCAACAGGGAACACACTGTGTGGTCCCAGTGCTTACCTGGCGTTGGGGTCCCCGTGGCGATGCAGCAGCCCCGCGCCAGCACCCCGATGGCTGAGGGTACCCCTGTCCCAGCACAGCAGGTTGGGGTGGGCACCCCGGGCCAGCAGGGCTGGCATTGCCCTGGCATTGCCGCAGCCCCCCCCGGGGGCACCCCCACAGCTGCGATGCCTGTGCAGTGTCCCCCACTGCGATGTCCCCATGTGTCCCCCCCCGGTGTAATGTAGCACCCACAGCCCTGGTGCGGTGTCCCATGCCCCCCCGTGCCACGTGTCCCCCCACCCTGCTCCGTGCAAGGTGCCCCCACCCCCGGTCCCGGTGCACTGTCCGGTTCCCTCCCCACATGCAATGCCCCTCCCGGCCCCGGTGCAATGTGTGTGATCCCCCCCCAGCCCTGGCTCGGTGTCCCTTGTCCCCCCTCACCCCCCGTGTCCCCCCCCCCCCCCCTTACGGCTCTCGCCCCGCTCCGTTCATCCCGCCCCGCGCTCCGCGCATTCGAACGCCCCGCGCCCCGCCCCTCCCCGCTCATTGGCTGCCGAACGGCCAATGGGAGCCCGCCTTGGCCAATATAGCCCCGCTCATTGGCTGTCACAGCCGGAGGGGCGGGGCCGCTCTGCCCGGAGCCCCGCAGCGCCACCCAGCGTCCGGTACCTGTACTGCCAGTGTTCCCAGTAACCTGTGCCAGTGCTCCCAGTGCCCGGCACCAGTACCATCCAGCGCGCCCAGTAACCTGACCCAGGGAACCCAGTGTCTCCCAGAGCCCTGCACAGGCACTGCCCAGTGCTGCCCAGTAGCCTGACCCAGGGAGCCCAGTGCCTTCCAGAGCCCTGCACAGGCATTGCCCAGTGATGCCCAGTAACCCGAACCGGGGCTCCCAGTGCTCTGCACAGGCACTGCCCTGTGCTGCTCAGTGCCCTCCACATCAGTGCTCCCAGCGCCACCCAGTGACCCGCACAGGCACTGCCCAGTGCTCCCGGAGCCCCGGTACCAGGACTCCTGGTGCCACCCAGTGCCTCGCACTGGTATTACCCGGTGCTCCCAGTGCCACCCAGTGCCCTGCACCGGCATTGCTAAGCGCTTCCCAGTGCTCTGCAGCAGTATTGCCCAGTGCCTCCCAGCGCCCAGTACTAGGACTCCCAGTGCCTCCCAATGCCCTGCCTCACTATTACCAGGTCCCCTCACCAGCGGCCCCAAGCACAGGATCCCCCTTCCCCATGGCCGCGGTGAGACCTCCACCCATCCCCTCATCCCCCTGGGACCCAGTGGGGTGACACCACCACCCCCTCATCCCCAAGGGTCCCAGTGGGGTGCCACACACACCCCACACCCCCCCGCCCCCAGTTTCCACTCCAGGCGCAGGAGCCACAGCATCACCACGACAGCCACTCAGCACAACACCTCTCTCTTTCCTCCACCCTGGGTGACCCCGTTGCCCCCCCAGCTCAGACGGTGGCCTCGATCTCGGGGGGCTCCTCCTCCTCGAGCAGCCCGTAGGCCGCGTGGCTCTGGAAGGGGCGCTGCAGCGGGTGCGCCAGCAGCTTGGCCATGCAGTTGTGCAGCTCCACCGCCGGCCCCGCCAGCGACACCGCGTACTTGTAGTTGGTGCCTTTGGTGTCCAGGCTGCTGAAGAAGGCGTACATGTCCTGGGGAAAGAGAGGGGACACATGGGGACGGGGGGGGAAACAGCCACGGCAGGGAGGCTCCCCATGTATCCTGTGCCCCATGCACCCCTCTGCTTCGTGCACCCCCTGCTCCATGAGACCCCCTGCTCTCTGCATCTCTTACCCCTCACACCCCCTTCCTTCTCCATGAGACCCCTTGCTCACACACTCCCTGCCCCATGCACCTCCCTGCCCCAAGAGACCCCTTGCCCCCCCCTCCTCACCCCATGAAACACCCCCCCATTCTACGCATCCCTTGATCCCCACACCCTCTTCCCACCCCATAAACCCCTCTGGCTCCATGAGACCCCCTCCCTGCTCCATGAGACCCTCTGCTCCCTGCACTCCTTGCCACCCAAACCCCCTCCCTGTTCCATGAGACCCCTGCCCCATGAACCCCCCTGTCCCATAAGACCCCCTGCTCCATGCACCTCCTGCCCCATAAGACCCCCCACATTCTGTGCAACCCCTGCTCTCTGCACCACTTGCCCCCCCAACACACTCCCTGCCCCATGAACCCCCTGCTCCACACACCCCTTGCCCCGTGCACCCCCTCCCTGCTCACAATCCCCCTGCCCCATGGGACACCTCTCCCCTACCCCCATGAGCCTCCCAACTCCGCTCTCTGCACCCCTTGCTCACACCCCCCTGCCCCATTTACCTTCCAGCTCGTCTCATCGTCCTTCTCCTCCACCCCATTGTGGATATAAACCACGTCGAAGAAGAAGTAGGGACACTGCAGCATCTTCTGCAGGAGGAGAAACCAGGAATGGTGCCAGGAGGCTCTTCCATGTGCCAGGATGGCCCTGGAGTGGCTGAACTCACCCAGGATAGAGGGGGACAAGGTAAGGGGAAGGTGTCCTACCTTCATGTGCTCCGACACGGAGAACTGGGGCTGGCAACCAGGGCGACCAAACACCAGGATGGTCCGGACCACGTAGGGTGGTGGGATGGTCTGAACGTTCTCCGTCACCGGCAGCTCGATCTTCTGCTGGCTGCACCGGGAGGATGGAGGTGGCTCAGGGACCCCCGCGGCCCCCACCTCGTTAACACTTAACGAGCATCCACTGGCAGCTCTCGGCAGGGACTGGGAGTGCAGCCCCCACCCCAGCAGCTGCTTGGGTCAAAGGTTTAGAGTGTTTTTACACCCAAGCAGAAAATCCAGAGACAGGTGGGAGCCCCAACACCCCCAGCAGCACCCCCACACCTTCCCCCTCCCCCCGCCCCAGCCAAGTCATACTCACATCAAGTTGAAGAGCCCCTCCAGATCTGCAGCCCCAGGTAAGGATCAATCCTGGCACACGGACCCCTGTCCACCCCAGGGACACCCTGCAGACCTCAAAGCCCATCCAGTTCCAACCCCCTGCCATGGGCAGGGACACTTCCCACTGGATCAGAGGGCTCAAAGCCCCATCCAACCCGGGGATGCTCAAGGGACCTTGTTTGCACCCAAGGGACCCCATCTGCACCTAAGGGACCCCCCAGCCCCCCGTCCCAGCCCCACAGGTGGAGGGATACTGAATGACTTGCAAACGACGGTCTCCAGGTCGTAGAGGCAGCTGCAGACCTCGCGGGGGTCTGAGGTGAACCCTGAGAGCTGAGAGGAGTCAGGGTGAGAGGAGTGCAGAGCCATCCCCCATCCCTGTCCCCATCCCTGTCCCCACTCACCCACGTGGCATCGTTGTTCACCACCACCAGTGCAAACTCGTGGCACTTGTCGATCTTGTGCTTCGTCCTCACAAACATCTCTATCATCTTCTGGGAGATGTTCAGCGCGTTGGTCTTGGACCTGCAGGAGTGGCTGGAGCTCAGCAGGGACCAGCATCCCCCAGCTCCCAGTTGCACCAGTCCCTGTGCGGGTAGGGAGAGCAAAGCCAGGGACCCCAGGTGTCCCAGAGCCAGCCCAGCTGGGAGAAGCCCCCAGTTCTCACCCATTAAAGGACTCCAGTTTGGGCAGAGCCATCTCCTCCGCCAGGTCCAGGCAGATAATCTGCAAGAGCGCGATGGCTGAGCTCTTCAGAGCCCCTCACCCTGGCGTCGGGACTGCACCCCCCTCACCACAAGACACTCACCACCTTCTCGGGGCAGTTCACCCGTGGTGTCTTCACCTGCACCTCGGTGGGAGGTGCTGGTCCTGGCCAGGCGGTGCCGTCGGGCGCAGCGGTGCCCTGTGGGCTGTCGTCGGCGCTGGCCGCCTCACCCTCGCCCTCGCTGCGGTTGCCCACGCTGGCCTGGGCGCTCAGCGCCCGGTCCTCAGCACCCTCAGGGTTGGAGCGGGTCCTGGGCCGGGGTTCTGTCACCTTCTCCTCCTCCTCCTCAGCGGCGCTGCCTGGCTCTGACGTATCCATCGTGCAGCTGCGCTCCGTGGCAGCTCCGGCGATGCTGGGTGGTTGTTGGGGGGGTTGGCACTGAGCCCCCCACTCTCTGTACCCCCTGCTCATGCAGCCCCTGCCCCATACACCCTCCACTCTGTGTACCCCCCCTTTCCATGCTTCTGCTGCTCACATCTCCCCTGACCCAGGCCCCCCCTTCTCTGTGCACCTCGTGTTCTCACATCCCCTGCCCCATGAACCCCCCACCCCATGAGACCCCCTGCTCTGTGCACTCCTTGCTCTCGTACCCCTTGTCCCAGGCACCCCTTCTCTGCTCCGTGACCCCCCTGCTCCATGCACCCCCAACTCCGAGCACCCTTTGCTCACGTACCCCCTGCTCCATGAGACACCCCTCTCGTCTCATGAACCCCCCACTCCGTGCACCCCCTGCTCACACCCTACATCCCCCGCACCCCCCGCACTCCCTCTGCACCCCTCACCCCTATGCTCCCCCACCCCTTGCACCCCCCCACCCGCTCCCCCAGTCCCAGGCACCCCCTCAGCCCGTCCCCCCCGCATCCCACGCACCCCCTGTGCACCTCTCACCTTCTGCATCTCTTACCCCGTCCCCCCATCCCGCGCTCCCTCTGCGCCACCCCGTGCACCCCCGCACCCCTTACCCCGTGCACCCCCGCAACCCCATAACCCCGTGCACCCCCGCAACCCGCAACCCCCCGCACCCCTTACCCCGTGCACCCCCGCACCCCGCACCCCCCCCGCACCCCGCACCCCTTGCCCTGCACTCTCTTGCACCCTCCACCCCGTGTGCCCCCTCCCCACGCACCCCCTGTACCCCTCGTGTGCCCCCAGTCCCCCCAACCCCGCTCTCACCCGCTCCGGCCGCGTTCGCCCCTCCCCGCCCCGCCCGGAAGCGTTGTTGCGGGGGCTGCTGGGAGTTGTAGTTCTCCTAGCCCCGCACGTGGGGCGGGAGGGCACCCCAGCACCCCGCACCGCCCCCTGAGCACCCACAGACACCTCCTGCACCCACGGATCGCCTCTGCACCCCAAACATCCTTGCACGCCCCCCTGCACCCCAAATATCCATGCACGCCCCCCTTGAACCCATGAACCATCCCCTGCACCCCAAATAGCCGTGCGTGCCCTGCTGCACCCACAAACCGCACCTGCACCCCAAATATCCATGCACAGCCTGCTGCACCCATGCACTGCAAGCTGCATTCCAAACCTCCATCCATGCCCTCCCACACCCATAACCACCCCCTGCACCCCAAATATCCACGCACACCCTGCTGCACCCACACTCCATCCCCCTGAACCCCAAATATCCATGCACACCCCCTTAACCCATGAACCACCCCCTGCATCCAAAATATCCCTGCACACCCTGCTTCTCCCACACACCATTCCTCTGCACCCCAAGTACCCAACGCTCTGTCCCAGCACTCCCAACACCTACGCAGCACCCTCCAGCACCCACACACTTCCCCCTCGCACCCTAAATACCCCTGCAGCACCCCTTTGCACCCCAAACACCACCTTCCAGCATTCAAAACACCCACACCCTGCCCTCAGCACGGCTGGGCTGTCTCTTCCCAGCCCCACGCACCCCACACACCCCATGCAATGTCTCCTAGCACCCCAAATCCTGATGTATACCCCCAGCACCCCCCAAATGTTCCGGGTGCCACCCCTAAACTCTGGGAGATGCTCAAGGCTGCAAAGCTGGGTGCATCCTCACAGCAGGGTGAGAGGGAGCGCGGGTACATGGGGAGGGTCCAGAGTGGGGCTGAGGCGCTGTGGGGCTGAGCAGGGAGGGATGGTTTTGTGGGGGCAGAGCACCCCAAGACGGCTGCGTCACCTGCCCGGCCGTGGGGCAGCGCAATGGTTAAGTGCAGGAGGCTGTGAGGAAGAGGAAATCTCGACAGGAACAAGGACAAGGAAAGGGCCAGGGCAGGGGCCAGCAGCACAGCCGGGCCGGGCCGTGCTGGGAACCCCAAACTTGGAAGCAGGGTGAACCCTGAGAACGGGCGCTGGCTGGCACAGGGCACTGAGAGCAGGAGGCACCCAGGATGGAGAAGGCAAGTGGGATGTCCCATGGGATGAGTGCTACTTCCACATGGCTGGAGGCCTCCTTGGTTACCCACTGGCCATGGGCATCGCTGGTGGTGGTGCCAGGCTCCGGCACGAAGCTCCGGAGTGGCAGCTCCAGAGAGCACTGGGGTCAGGGGATCGTTGGCCAAAACGTACCCATCCTCATGACTATTCTACCAAATCCTGGTGGGCATCAGCCCTCCCTTCCCCTGGTGCCAGCAGGGACCAGGCTGGGTGGACACTTCTGGTTTCCACAGCCCCCACTGAGCGAGGAGGAGGAGGAGGAAGAAGAGGACAAGGATGAGGACAAGGATGAAGATGAGGACACAGCAGGGGACGCTGAAGGCATCCTGTGCTACGAGGAGGGCATCTCCCGCCTGCTGGCGACTGTGGCCCAGCTGCACCGCAGAGCTGAGGAGCTGCAGCGCCGCGTGGGCAGGTACCAACACCCCGCAACCACGGGGCACAGGGGGCTGCCACTGCCCGGCCCCCACCATCTCCGGCCTTCCTCACCCCACAGGGAGGATGAGGAGGGATGGGAGGGCACCACCAGCCTTCCTGCTGCCAGCATGCAGCCCCGAAGCATTCACAGCGGGCTCAGTGCCACAGCTGGTCTGGAAGGTGGGTGCACCATGCCATGCTGTGCCGTGCTGTGCCGTGCTGGGGAAGGGGCTGGAGAACAAGCCTTATGGGGGAGGTGGCTGAGGGACCTGGGGGAGTTTAGTCTGGAGAAAAGGAGGCTGAGGGGAGACTTCATCACTATCTACAGCTGCCTGAAAGGAGGGTGTGGTGAAGTGGGTGCTGGGCTCTCCTCCTGAGGAACAAGTGGTGGGATGAGAGGAAATGACCTCAAGTTGCAACAGGGCAGGTTCAGATTGGACATCGGGAAAAACTCCTTCGCGGAAAGGGTTCTCAGGCCCTGAGAGAGGCTGTCCAGGGAGGGGGTGGAGTCTACATCTCTGGAGGGGTTCAAAATCTGGGTAGATGAGGTGCTCAGGGCTGGTTTAGCGGTGGCCAGTTATGGTTGGACTCGATGATCTCAAAAGTCTTTTCCAACTAAGTGGTTCTGAGATTCTATGACTCTATGCCATGCTGTGCCACCTCATGCCAAGCCTTGCTATGTCATTCCATGCTGTGCCGTGCCGTGCCAGCAGCTCACTGCCTGCTGCAGGGACCTGACCCCAGCCATTCTCCCTTCCACAGCCCACAGCCCCGACCTCTTTGCAGACCTGCAGGATGCCGTGAGCTCGCTGGAACGCACCGTCTTCTCCCGGCACCGACAGGCACCGGCACAGCCAGTGCCTAGTGAGGAGTGGGCACGGGCAGCCAAGGTGAGCAAAACCAGCATGGGCAGCCCAGATGCCAAGGGGTTGGGCACCAACTGACCAGCTCCGTGTCCCCAGAGCCTGGAGAAGCTGGACTGGACACCAGACTGGCCCATGCGCCGGAGGCCAGAGGTGGCAATGGGCGAGGAGGCAGCGGTGGCAGAGGTGGCAGCGAGGAACGTGGCACTGTGGGCGGCCCTGGGGCGCCAAGATGAGGAGCTGAGCCGGGCCACCGCATCGCTGCGGGTGCTGTGGGGCGAGCGTGACCGGCTGCAGCTGAAGGTGGGCATGGGGGGCATGGCAAGGCGGGTGGAATGCCATGATGCAACACTTGGGGTGCCACCAGAGTGGCCCGTGGCGCTCAGCCCCGCTGCTCGGCACAGGTCCAGGAGCTGCGGGATGCTCTGTCCAGGCTGGAGGAGCCAGGGGGCTCTGGCAGTGACACCCCTGGGCTCGGCAGCCCCCCAGAGCCCTGGCTGCCCCAGGTGAGTGTGGGGCTGGGGTGGGATCCTGCTCTGGCACTGCATCCTGGCGCTAGGCTCTGCCTGTCCCCTCCACAGGACCTGCCCCAGTGTGGCGATGGTGCTGAGCCCCGAGGCGCTCAGCCCCACAGCCCCCTCTCCCCGCAACCCTCCGAGGGTGCCAACCAGGAGCAGGAGCAGCGGGTGCAGCAGCTGCAGGGGTGAGCGTGTCCCCCGCCCCGCCTCCAGCTCCAGGGGCTGCCAGACCCTTGCTGGTGGGGAAACTGAGGCAGGATGCGGGTAACCGCGGGTGCTGGCGGTGCCCAGGTACCTGGAGAGGCTGCAGGAGGTGAACCGGCAGCTGGCGGCGGCGCTGCAGGAGTGCAAGAGCGATGCGGAGCGGCTCAGCATGGTGCTGGGCCAGCACGAGTCCCGAAGCACCGCCCTGCGCCTCGCCCTGCGCTGCAGGTGGGGACGGGGGTCGGGGAGGGGGGGAATCGGGGGGGGTTACACAGCCTGTGGTGCCATGCTGAGCCCCTCTCCCTGCAGTGAGCGCTGCGGAGGCGCCTACGCTGCCCTCCTTGACCTGGTGCGAGCGAAGGTGGGCAGGGAGGAGGATGGTGCTCAGGGTGGTGAGTGCCAGGCTGGAGGGCTGCGGGGTGCGAGGGGGTGGAGGGGTGTTGGGGAGTTAATGAGGGGGAAGCTGGGGAGTTATTGGGGGCGGCGCTGGGGGGATGCACGGGGATACTGGGAGATGTAGGAAGGATGCAGTAGGGGTGCACAAGAGATGCTGGAGAGGTATAATGAGGATATTGGGGGGATGCTGGGGAGGATGCTGGGGGGATGCTGGGGCGACACAGGGGAGTTATCCAGGTGGATGCTGGAGGTACTCATGAGGGATGCCGGGAGATACCAGGGGGTGCAGGGAGAATGCAGCAGAGATGCACGAGGGATGCTGGAGGGGTACCAGGAGGATGCAGGGGGGGTGCTGGGGGATAACACACACTGGAGAGGGGCACCTGCCTCAATGCTGCCTGGCCCGTGCCCAGGAGCCACAGGGGAGCAGAGCCAGGGACATGGATGGGGCTCCAGCCCCATGGCGACGGAGGGGCAGCAGCTCCTGGGTCAAGCAGAACCAGACGGCCAGGAGGAGAGCGGGGACAGCAGCTCCCCCGGGATGCAGAGGTACCAGGAGGAGGGCCAGGGCACGATGCCAGGCCGGGGCGCGATGCCAGGCCAGGGCTGAGCTGTCCCTGGGGTGGCACCATCAGCCTGGGGTGGCACCCACACCAGCCGTGTCCCCATCCCCACAGCACCCCAACACCCCATGGGATGCAGGAGGGGGCCCTGCGCGAGCACATCCGCCGGCTGCGCGCGGAGCAGGCGGCGGTGGAGGCATCACTGCACGATGGCCCCGCGCCCGGCTGTGCCAGCACCCACTACAGCGAAGACGCCCGAGCTCGGGCTGAGCGGGCACTGCAGGATGCCAGGGCTCTCCTACCGGGCTGGAGGCGACCGGAGAAAGCGGAGCTGCTGCAGGATTTGGCGATGCTCAAGGTCGGGGGAATGGGGGGAGCGGGATGCCTGGTTCCTTCCCAGTTTTCCGCAGGGTCCAGGCTTTGAGCAGAGCTGTTGGGAGAAGGGCAGGGGTGATGCCTGGTGGAACTGGAAGGGTTGGGGCTGTGCCTCAGTTTCCCTCGCCCAGGGGTGATGCTGTTGCCCTACCAGGAGGCCATGGCTGACCTGAAGACGCGGTTGCAGCTGGCAGAGAGGGAGAAGCGGGGCCTGGAGGTGCTGGTGGCCGGGCAGGGCCCGCGGGAGGCTGCACTGCGCCTGGTGCTCCAGCACCTGGAGCAGGAGAGGGACAGGGGGCCTGGCTGCCCCCCCAGCCCCCCCAGCAGCTCCAGCAGCAGCGAGGAGGTAAGGATTTCTCCAGCCTCCCTGTGGGAATCCTCCCTGGGGATGGGGAGGGTCTCCGTAGCAATGGGACCCACACCCAGCCTCTGCAGGATGCCCGAACTGGCTGGGTGGGAGCAGCAGCTCCCCAGCACCCTCCGGATCCAGAGAGGATGAGGGAAGAGCTTCTCCGTGCCCAGGCTCGGTAAGAGACCTCACAAGTGTGCAGTGTTTGCACCACGGAGAGCTGTGCTGGCACTGGGTGCGTGCCAGGCTGGCTGCCATGCGGGTGTCCCCAGGGTGGAGCAGCTGCGTGCCCGGGCACAGGCCCTGGTGCTGGCCCTGGAGCAGAGCGGTGCTGCCAGCCGCGCGCAGCAGTCGCAGTGCCTCACCATCACCAGGGACTTCTTCCACGCTCACAGGTGAGCAGGGGGCACCCGCTTGCCCGCTGGGTGGGAGGTGGGGGCAGCCTCCCCTGCACGCCCCAAAAACTCAGTGCCTTCCTGAGTGCCCTGGATGCACATCCTCCCCCAACACGCTTGCCCCAGGTGTGCACCCCAAAATCACAATCCTTTCTTGCACTCCCCTGCTATGTTGTCCCTACCTCCATGCCCCCAGAAAACAGCACCTTCTTCCTGCACAGCCCCAAAAATGCAGTCCCTTCCCCAAAAGCATGGTCCCTTCCTACACACCGTAAAAGTGCAGTCCCTTGTTGCACATCCCTGATGCGTGGTCCCTCCCTGCACACCCCAAAAGCACAATCCCTTCCCCAAAAGCATGGTTCCTTCCTGCACACCCCAAAACCACAGTCCCTTCCTGCACATCCCTGATGCATGGTCCCTCCCTGCCCACCCCAAACCCATGGCCCCTTCTTGCACATCCCTGATGCGCGGCCCCTCCCTGCGCATCCCCAAACCGTGGTCCTTTCTTGCACATCCCTTACGTATGATCACTCCCTGCATATCCCAAAACCACGGTCCTTTCTTGCACATCCCTGATGGGTGGTCCCTCCCTGCATATCCCAAACCCACGCTCCCAACTTTACACCCCCCTAACGGGCGACCCCAATCCCTTCCTCCCCTCCCCAACCCCACGCTCCCTCCCCACGGCGGTGCTCAGCCCCACCTCCCGCTCAAGTCCCCTGGGTGCTGAGCACGGGTAGGGATGCTGAGCGCGGTGCCCGCAGCGCTCTGGCCCTGGCGTACCGCGATGCCCGGCGCAAGCGGGCGGCTCAGCTGCGGCGCCTGGAGGCGCAGGCGGGTGCCCTGCGCAGGCAGCACGCCCGGCAGGCGCAGGCACTGGCCCGCAGGCTGCACGCCCTGGAGCAGGGCACGGCTGGCAGCGAGACCTGCATCTGAGGAAACCCACCCCTCCCATCACCACCAAAAAATCCCAGGAGGCACCTGCTGGATCCCCACGGAGAATAAACCACTGATGCTCACGGCTCAGCCGCAGTTTTGGGGTTGGGGGATTGGGGGGAGCTCGGGGAGCCAGGCTCCCAGGTTTGCTCATCCCAACAGGGCTGGGAACAAAGGCCACCCCCTCCCTGCCCCCGCTCCACTACCTCCTGGCGCAGATGAAGTCATTTTATTCCTGAGGTGGGATCAAAGGTGACGGTGGTGGCCGTGGCGGCTGGGGCCCCATGCATATTCAGGAGGGAAGAGAAGCAGTGACCCCGTGCCGGGGGCATCCTCGCCACGCGGGGGAGGGGGGAGGCGGGCAGCGGGACTGTGTCGGGGGGGGCTACCAAAAGGAGTGGGGGGCTACATCCTGCAGCCCCAACCTAGCACGATGGGGCACTTGGATAGTGGGAGGATGCCCAGGGCTGTGGGGCAGCCCAGGGCTCAGACACACAGAGGAGTGGAAGGGAAACTGAGGCACGGAGCTATAAATAGGCTAAAATGAGGGCTGCGCCTCCCTGGGGAGATCCTGCAGCAGAGTTCAAGGCTCAGAAGATCAATATCCAGAGCCACGGTGATGGAGAGGGCAGGGAGAGGGCTGCAGGGCAAGGCTGTGGGGATGCAAGACAGGGATGCAATGAGGAAGGGATGCAGGGGAGTGGGGATGAAGAAAGACAGGGATATAGGGATGTGGGGATCCTGGGATACATGGATGAAGGGAGGCAGAGATATGGGGATGCAGGGATATGGGGATGAAGGGATGCAGCAATTCAGGGATGTAGGGATGCAGATTAGGGATGTGGGGATGCAGAACAGGGATTCAATGATGAAGGGATGCAGGGCTGTGGGGATGAAGAGAGGCAGAGATACGGGGATGTGGGGATGAAGGGATGCAAGGATACGGGGATGAAGAGAGGCAGAGATGTGGGGATTAATTTATGTAGAAATTCAGGGATGTAGGGATGCAGAATAGGGATGCAAGGATGTAGGGCAGGGATGCAGCTCACCACCCCAGGCTGCTCCTGCCCTCCACCCCCGCCCCCTCCCTGCCAGCTGGGAGCCCTCAGAAACAGGGGCAGCTCTACATCCTTGGCGGCGGTGGCGCTGTATGGAAGAGCTCTTCCCCAGGGAGCAGCCCCAGAACGAAACAGGAGCAGCGATGCTGTGGAGCCTGGCCTTGATCGGTGCAGGAGGGTTAACCCTGCACCCCAATACCAGAGTGGGGGTGCCACCTGCTGCCAGCCCCGGTCCCTGCCTGCATCCCCTGTGCCAGGCTCTGGTGGGGGACCACGGCTGGGGTCAGTCAGGCTGGGCCCGTGGGGGTTCCTGGGGGGCCACTGGGGGCCAGTGGCATGGAGGGGCTGACCTGCAGGTTGAAGGTCAGGGCTCTGCTGCTCAGACCCTTTTTCAGATTCAAATGTGCTCCTGGGGGCTTTGTGCGGGGTCAGGCTCCACCGAGAGCCGCATAAAGGGCTGGGGCGGCTTCAGCCCTGGGTGCCCTCAGCGGGGGGAGGGCAGGCAGGACCCGCCACCACCCCCAACCTGGCTGCAGGGGTCCCCCCACCAAGTCCCAGTGACCCCAGGGTCAGACTGGATGCCCCAGGGGCACTGGTGAGGATGGGGTATCCTAAGCTGTGGCATCCCCACCGTGCCCGGCGGCCGCGGGCGCTCGGGGCAGGCTGCAATGGCCTTGGCTCCCTCTTCCTGCCACCTGCCTTGGCACATCCCGAGCCTCTGCCAGGGACAGGGCGTGCCATGAACCCAGGGGATGGAGCAAGGAGCTCCTGGTAGCGTGCTGCCTGCCAGGCTGTCGGCATGGCACAGCACAGCGTGGCATGATACAGCACGGCATGGTGCAGCACAGCATGGCACGGTGTGGCATGGCACACCATGATGTGGTGCAGCATGGTATGGCACGGCACAGCACATTATGGCACAGTGCTGCACAGTGCAGCACGACACAGCATGGCATGGCGTGGCACAGCATGAGCTGTGTGGCACAGTGCAGCACACTATGGCACGGTACAGCATGGCACAGCACAGCACAGTGCAGCACAGTGGCTGAGGGGGACAGGACTCCCCTACTTTGCCCGCTGCTCACCCCCACGTGCACCCAGGACCCTGCAGCCCCCCAGGGGAGGGCTCATGATTTGCAAGACGCCACCATTCCATCCCTCGCCCTGCCTCAGTTTCCCCTCTGTGGGGCAGCAGGGGCTGCAGAGAAACCGAGGGGCCACTGTGAACCCCCCCTGGCACCCCTGGGTAGCAGAGCCCAGTGTGGGATTGCACCCCATTCCCTGAGAGAGTGGCTCCAGCGTCCGGGGGGGGGGGGTCAGGCTGTGCCGGAGGAGGGTGGGGGGAAGAGGGGGGTGATGAGAGGGCGCGTGATTCAGACCGGCTGTGCCTGGGTGGGGACCCTGGATCTGATATCCCGGGAATGCAGAGCAGGGAGCGGCCTGCTCTGGTGGAGGTGGCGGAGGGGGGACAAAGGGGGGCTGGGGGTGCCGGGGGGTCCTGGCACCTTCGGCATCTTGGCAGGGCTGGGGGCAAAATTGCAGCATTGATGGGGGGGGAAACGGTGCTGTGTGAGGAGGGAGAGGTGTGGGGTGACCCCCACCACGTGCGCACCCCATGCACAGAGCTGCGTGTCCCATGCACATACGTGTGGGCTCAGCAGGGACACGGGAGCTGCACGGGTGCTCCTCGCCCCACACCACTGTGTGTGCCCACACACAGCCGTGGGGCCACGCTGTGGGGCAGCTGTGGGGGCACAGGGAGCTGAGGAGCTGCAGCACAGCACGCTCTGGCCTCCCTTTGTCCTTCGCCAGCGCCGATGCGGTGCGGCCGCTGCAAGGTCACGCACGGCTGCTGCGGGAGGGTGGAACCCCCTGGCCATGGGGGCCCCTTTGCCCCCCCCCCCATTGGTTCCAGAGCAGCTCCCGCCTGCCCTCGGTGTGCACAAACATGCACACGCATGCACACACGCATACATGCAAGCACACACATGAACACGCATGTGCGAGCATGCACATGCATACACACGCATGCACGTGCATGAACAGACACGCATGTGCATGCACGCACATGCACATACATGCACACACATGCACACATGCACATGTATGCACACACACGCACACACATGAACATGCATGCACATGCACACACACGTATGACACACACACGCAGCCACACGCAGCCACATGCACACATACACACACATGAACACGCATGCATGTGCACACATGCATGCACACACACACATATGACACACACACATGCACCTGCACGCAGCCACATGCACACATACACACGCATGAACACGCATGCACACGCACACACACACGTATGACACACACACACACATGCACCCGCAGGCAGCCACATGCACACATACACACACATGAACACGCATGCACGCGCACACACATGCATGCACACACACACGTATGACACACACACACACGCACCCGCACGCAGCCACATGCACACGCATGCACACGCACCCACCAGCAGGATCCGGTCCCAGGAACGCAGCACCCTCAGCCCCACAGCAACCAGGGCTTGGGCAGGGGGCTCTGGTGGCTCAGAATCAGGGGATTGACCTAACCCCCTCCTATTCCCCTCCCCCTGCACAGCCCCACAGTGGGGTGCAGGTCCCCCCCGGGGGTACACTGGGGCCTGGAGGGGCCAGACAGACAGACTGACAGGGTGGAATTTATCTAAGCAACCTGGGAGGCCCCGCTGCTGGCTGCTCTCATGGGCGTTTGGGAGAGGGCACGGCTGCCTCACAGCCCAGAGTGGTGGTAACTGGGGTGCTGGTAACTGGGTCGGGGCTGGTGGCACCAACATCTGTTTTTCCGCTGGTACTGGCACCCATCTCTCTGGTGATGCTGGTACCCAGTTCTCCATCACTGACGGCACTCAATTCTCCATGGGTGATCGCACCCAGCTCTCCATCAGGGGTATCACCCAACTCTCTGGTGATGCCAACACCTAGCTCTCTGGTGATGCTGGCACCCAGCTATCTGGCAATGCCAACACCCAGCTCTCCATTGGTGGTGGCACCCAATTTTCCAGTTATGCCAACACCGAGCTCTCCATCCGCCCAGCTCTCCATCGGTGCCAACACCCAGCTCCCCAGTGGCACAGCCACAAACCCATCCCAGTCCCTGCACATCTTCGGGAAGGGTTGCTCCATCATCCTCCAGCCCAGAGGTTGTGGAGGAGTGGGAGGACATGCAGCCACCCATCCCCACGCTGGACCTGAGTCCAACACCGAGCCCGGAAACCTTTTTACACCCAGCAGGCGCCTCTGCCATGCCGGGCCCTTCCCGGGGGCATCGAGGCGGCACGAAACGCGTCGGCAGCTCCGGGCTCCCCGGGGGCCCTTTTGTGCGGCGGAGTCAGCAGAGCAGCACGAGGAAGGAGGAATTCCTCCGGAGATCAAACGCCTTCGCCAACTGGACACCAACGTCAAAACAAACGCGGCTCCCACCGCGGGGCCAGGAGCCGCGCGGGGGAGAAGATCCAATTTCCTCCTTTGTTCCTGGATTATTATTTTTTGCAGGGGGCGAGGAGGCGGGGAGCGGCAGGGAAAGGGCCATAAATCACAGCCTGACACAAGAGAAAGGAGAAGCGGGGCCGGCTGCAGGTGGAGGTCACCCCCTGCCCATACTGGGACCCCCCTGAACCCAACTCCTTCCCTGCCAAGCGATGCTTGCCGACCGTGGCAGCCCTGCGGCATCTTGTTGGGCACTTCAGTGCGGCCGCGGGAGGTACCTGGTGAGCAGAGATCCCTCCAGACAGGAGGAAATGGAGCTTTTATTTATGGCCAGAGCTGGAATCCATCCCCCTCTGCCGGGCTCAGTGCTTTGCTGGGTTGGTTTATATCCAGCCTGCTTCGCTTCCCCATTCCTTTAACCTCGAACATCAGGAAGAAATTCTTCACCATGAGGGCAGAGAGCACAGGGCACTCAGAGCAGTGGTGGCTGCCCCATCCCTGGAGGTGTTCGAGGCCAGGCTGGATGGGGCTTGGAGCCCCCTGATCCAGTGGGAGATGTCCCTGCCCATGGAACTGGATGGGCTTTGACGTCCCTTCCAGGCCCAACCATTCCGTGATTCTATGGAGAATGGAGTGGGGACGCCAAAGATGGCAGCATGTGGTGAAGGTCCCAGCAATGCCTGGGCCAAGCGCGACCCTGAAGCGTGGGCACCAACATCCTCACCCAAGCTGGGCCCACAATGTGGGGTTCCCCCATGGGGAGAACCCCATCCCGAGGTCATGACAAGTGGGAGAGGGTACACAGAGGGCACCCACCTCCCAGCTCCATGCCCTGCCCGCCACCCTTTGCCCCCAAAGTCAAGGTAAAAGCCACTGTGCTGGGGGACACCGTGGCCACTGTGGCACGGCCAGGAGGAGAGTTTGGCCCACGGGTGAAAGGCGAAGGCAGGCGCTGTCGCGGGGCTGCTCCCGGGTCAAGCACCTTTCTGCACAGTTTATTTCTTCGTTAACGATTAACGAGGGCAGCAGCAGGCGGGCGCTGTGCACCCCCAGCCGCCACCCCGGGCTGCTCGTTCCTGCAGGGCCAACGAGATCCTACGGGTCCGACTTGATTAACCACATTGCAAACGGATTTTACGGGCCTGCAGGGCCGCATCCTGCCCGAGCCCCATCCCAGGGCTCGGGCAGGAACGTGGCACCCAAGGGACCCCCCAGGTGTCCCCCCCATGGCTCAGCCCCACTGAAGATGGGGAGTGCAGCCTCGTGCTGCTCGCGGTAATTAAAGATCCCAGTGGGGATGTTGGGAAAACGAGGGGATCCGCGGCCTGAGCTTGTGGAATCGCATCCCATCCTCCCAGCGTGGCCCCCGCTGCCCTGAACGGTGTCGTAACGTGTGACAGTGGCCAAGATGGCTGCAATGTGCCTGGGATGTGATCTCTGTCCCCAAGGGCAGCGAATCTGCCCCTTGTTGCTCCCTGGAGCTTGGGGGTCACTCGGTGGGGCAGGGTGGGGTGAGGACCACAGCTGTAACCAGCTCTGGTCCCCAAAGGGTATCAGGAGGTGGGGGGCCACCTCCAGCCACCTCTGCTGGCCATCACAGCCATGGCCCAGGGACCTGGTCCCTGTCCCCAGGGGTTGCACTCCAGGGTCAATCTGTCCCTTGTTGCTCCGTGCAGGCCGGGGTCACTCACTGGGACAGGGGGGCACCTGGAACACAGCCATAACCAGCACTGGGCTCCCAGTACCACCCAGTATCGTGGGCTCCCAGGGAGAGCGAAGGGTTCTGGGGCGGAGGGATCTGGGGCAAGTGGGGGGGTTTTGAGGGGGTGCCTGGTGCAGAGTTGGGGGAGGTTGGTGGGGAGGTGCCCGATGCAAGGTCGGGGGGGGGGGGCGGGTCTGGGGGGCTGCCTGGTTCAGGGTCAGGGGGATTGGAGAGAGGGGCGGGGGTGGTGCCTGGTGCAGCGGGGGCTGAGGCTGGGGGACGCGGGGGGTGTTTGGTGGAGGGTGCCCAGGTCGTGGTGCGGGGTGGAGGGGTTCACGGTACAGTGGGGTCCGAGTCCGGGGGACGCAGGGGGGTGTTTGGTGGGGGTTGTGGGGGGTGTTTGGTGGGGGGTGCCCAGGTTGTGGCATGGGGGGATGTGCCTGGTGCATCGGGGTCTGAGTCCGGGGGGCGCGGGGGGGTGTTTGGTGGGGGTTGCAGGGGGTGTTTGGCGGGGGGTGTTTGGTGGGGGGTGTTTGGTGGGGGGTATTTGGTGGGGGTTGCAGGGGGAGTTTGGTGGGGGGTGTTTGGTGGGGGGTGTTTGGTGGGGGGTGTTTGGTGGGGGTTGCAGGGGGTATTTGGCGGGGGGTGTTTGGGGGGGGGTGTTTGGTGGGGGGTGTTTGTGGGGGTTGCAGTGGATGTTTGGTGGGGGGTGTTTGGTGGGGGGTGTTTGGAGGGGGGTGTTTGGAGGGGGGTGTTTGGTGGGGGGTGTTTGGAGGGGGGTGTTTGGTGGGGGGTGTTTGTGGGGGTTGCAGTGGATGTTTGGTGGGGGGTGTTTGGTGGGGGGTGTTTGGTGGGGTGTGTTTGGTGAGGGGTGTTTGGTGGGGGTTGCAGTGGATGTTTGGTGGGGGGTGTTTGGTGGGGGGTGTTTGGGGGGGGTTGCAGTGGATGTTTGGTGGGGGGTGTTTGGTGGGGGGGGTTTGGTGGGGGGTGTTTGGGGGGGGTTGCAGAGGGTGTTTGGTGGGGTGTGTTTGGTGGGGGGTGTTTGGTGGGGGGTGTTTGGTGGGGGGTGTTTGGTGGGGGTTGCAGGGGGTGTTTGGTGGGGGGTGTTTGGTGGGGTGTGTTTGTGGGGGTTGCAGTGGATGTTTGGTGGGGGGTGTTTGGGGGGGGGTGTTTGGGGGGGGGTGTTTGGGGGGGGATGCCCAGGTCGTGGCGCGGGGTGTGCCTGATGCAGCGGGGGTCCAGGGGAGGGGCGGGGGTGGGTTCCCGGTTCGTGGCCGGGGCGGGGGATGGTGCGTGTGGGGGTGCCCGTGCCGGGGCGGGGGGGGAGGGGGGGCGGGGGGGGGAGGGGGGGCGGGGGGGGAGGGGGGGGCGGGGGGGTGCCCGGGTCCGGACCCCGGGGGCGGGCGAGCGGAAGGGGCGGGGGCCGGGGCGGAGCATCCAGGGCGGCCACCGCGGCAGCGGCTGAACTTTGCTCCTTTGCGGGAGGCGGGGAGAGCCCGGGGAGAGGGGCGGGGGGCGGGGGGGGGCTGGCTCGGGCGGAGCGGGTCCCGCCGCACCGGCACCGGTCACCGGCGGCGGGGCCCGTGGGGGGGCCGGGGTATCTCCTCCTCCTCCTTCTCTCCTGCCGGTGCCGCGGAGCGGAGCAGCCACCGCGGGGGAGGGCAGCAGCAGCAGCCACCGGGAGGGGGGAGGTACCGGGAGTGTGTGTGTGTGGGGGGGGGGGGGGAGTACCGGGGGCGAGGGGGAAGCAGAGACCGCCGTGCCCCACGGGAAGGCGGGGGGGAGGGGAGGGGGGGATGCTCCGCATCCCGGTCCTGCAAAGTTTCCGCGGCCCCCCCCCGTTAACGGAGAGGGGGGGAGCCCTTGGGTAGGAGGGGGAGGGCTGTTGGGTAAAGGGGAGAGCCCTCAGGTAAGGGGGGGCAACCCCTTGGGTAGAGGGGGGGACCCTCGAGGGAGCTCTCGGGTAAAGGGGGACCCCTCAGACAGGAGGTGGGGGCCCTTGGATAGAGGGGGGACCCCTTGGGTAAAAGGAGGAGCCCTCGGGGGAACCCCTTGGATAAAGGAGGGACCCCTTGGATAGAGGAATTGGGGGTGAAACAACCAAAAACCCTCTAAATATCACCAAACCGGCTGCCACCCCCCCCCCCCCCCCCGCCCTCCACCTCCCCAAAAAAAAATAATACCCAACCCTTAAAACTTGCTGAACTCGCTCCGGGAGGCACCGCTCGATGCAGCAGCGGTGCTGAGCCCCGGTGCTGAGCCATGGCCATGGTGGCCGGGGGCTGGGGCGAGCCCAACGGTACCGGTACCGAGGAGGCAGCATCTCCGTCTGGCGGCGGCAGCGACGCGGAGCACGGCGAGGAGGAGAGGCCCGGGGCGGCCGTGGACTGCGTGGTGTGCGGGGACAAGTCCAGCGGGAAGCACTACGGGGTCTTCACCTGCGAGGGATGCAAGAGCTTCTTTAAACGCAGCATCCGCAGGAACCTCAGCTACACCTGCAGGTACGGGTGGGGGGACCGGTGGGAGGAGACGGAGGGGGCACCGAGGCTGGTTGAGACCTGGCATGGTTGCAGCTCCAGTAGTGCCACCCGGTGACCCCCAGTGTGGCTCTGCAGTGGCCCCCGCACTGGCCGTGCCGTGGTTGCAGAACTAATGGGGTGCCCCAGTGGCCACCAGTGGGGGTCCACAGTAGCCTCTACACTGGCCTTGCCGTGGCTGCAGAACTAGCAAGGTCCCCTGGTGCAGATCTCCAGTGGCCACCAGTGTGGCTACCTGGTGTGGCTCTGCAGCGGCCCCCACGCTGGCCTTAATGGGCTGCAGCACTAGCAAGGCACCAGGGTTCCTTCCTGGGACTGGTGGGGAGGAACCACAGGGGTCCTGGGGGTGGCAGAGAACTGGCACAGTTGTGGTTCTGATAGTGGCCCTCCGTGTGGCTCCCTGGCGTGGCTTTGCAGTGGCCCCTGTGTTGCCCTGCTGTGGCTGCAGCACTAACAGGGTGCCCTGGTGCAGGTCCCTGGTGGCCCCTGATGTGACTCCCCGCTAATGGGGACCCCTGGGGCAGCTCCCCAGTGACCTCTGGTGTGGCTCCTCAGTGTGACTCCGCAGTGGCCCCCGCACTGGCCCTGCCGTGGCTGCAGCACTAACAGGGCCGCCCAGTATAGGTCCCCAGTGGCTCCCAGCGTGGCTCTGCAGTGGCCCCCGCGCTGGCCCTGCCGTGGCTGAACCACTGACAGGGTCCCCCCTGCAGCACGGGGTCCCTCCGTGCTCTGCGCCCCCTCTGCCCAGTGCCCCCCCCAAGCTCCCAAGGGATGGATGCCCTGGTTGCCCCATGCCCAGGGCCATGGGGTGCAGCCGGTGGCCGGGTCCTCGTCATCGCCCGGCTCTGCTCTGGCATTAATTGCCGTTGCAGGCGGTTCCTGCGGCCGCGCCGCGGCTCTGAGTCACTTCGGTCACGGCCGCTCTGCCCGGAGAAGGCACCAGTGCTGCAGCGAGTATAATTTTAACCGGAGGTGGCAACAGCCTGGCGTGCTGCGGGCAATGCTCCGGTGAGAGCTCAGCACATCCAGCCCCACCAGCAGGACCAGGATACGACCCCCTGTGAAGTTCGGAGCTGCAAATAACTCTGGAGTCGCTGCTGGGTTTGGAATGAATTAATTAATTGGGTGAGGGGCCACCTCCACTGGCCAAACCTCCTGCTCCGTGGTGGGGCAGGACTTGGTCCCTGTCTCCAAGGGCAGCTGGGTTTGGAATGAGCATTGGGCTGGCTGGAATGTATGAAGGCCCCCTTCTCTGGGGGGTCCCCAAGGTGTAAAAGGGTATAGGGGTTCACTCTCAGGTCTGGATCCCCGTGCAAGTGCTTCCAGCAGTGGTTGCTAAATGAAGGATGGCACCCGTGTCCCATCTGCGGGCACCGTGGAGCGGGGCACCCCACTCTGCACCCCGCTTTCTCCCCTCCCAAGCAGGGTCGGCTGCTCCAAGTTTCATCTCGTGGTGCTGAGGTGCTGTGTGAAGGGAAGGGGCAGCTCTGCTCCTGCAGCAGGAGCCATCTCTGAGCTGCTTTGCTCTCGTTTGGACGGCCTAGATTCATCCTCCCCCGTGCACAGCATCTTCTCTCCCGGCAGCTCCTGGCACGGGCGCTGCCGGGTCCAGGCTGACGTCAGCCGAGCTGCTCGTGGCCCTGGAGCTGCTGGCATGGAGAAGGGTTTGGCTCCTGTGGCCCCTGGTCCTCCCCATCACCGCGTGCGGATGCAGCGGGTGCATCACCCCTGGCCCTGCCTCAGTTTCCCCATCCCATCAGCAGACTCAGCCGAGTGGCTGCTGGGGATTAATGATCCGAAGATGAGGGAATACATATGGCTAGTGAGAAATTCCAGCTTCCTGGAACAAAGGAAAGGCCAAATCAGGGCTCCCTGTGAGAGGGACGGGCTCTGCATCACAGATGTTGTTTAGATGGGCCATGGAGGGGCTTCATCTGGACTATGAGCATGCAGGATATTATCCTGTGCTTGTACTGGAATCTGGGCACCTGCTTCAGGTGTTTGGGGGTTTTCTTCCCTGCTTTGTGCTGGGAAGTGGTTGGGTGCAATGGGGAAGATGGGTGCCATGGGGAAGATGGGTGCAATAGGGAAAACGGGTGCGATAGGGAAAATGAGGAGTGCGATAGGAAAAACACTGGTTTTCCAAGTTAGGGAGTAAGTGTTGGAGGGGCCTGAACAATGTGCCCCCACCAGCCCTGGCATCTGCTTTGTTCAAGGAGTCAAAAGCAGCATCAAGCCAAGATTGCTCTAATTTGAATATTAAAAGTGAGTTGGATTCAGTTTAGTTCTTGCACTAAATAATTACATGTTCTAATTACATAATTAGCACAGTATACGCCTTTTGTGTTCTCACACTTTCCCAGCTCCCTGCAGCCCTGGCAGTTGGGAAACTCACTCAGAGCTGCTGCCGGGGGCTCGGATGGGTTTTTTTTTTGGGGTTGTCACCTGGTGCTGGGGGCGACGCCCTGAGACCACGGTGAGGGTCAGCCAAGCCCCTTGCCTTGGCAGCTTCACCCCCGGCCGTGGCGCAGGCGGCTGATGAAGATGTAAGGTGATGGGTTTGATGTAGCTATCACTTCCCAGCTGGGATGACTTTTTTTTTTTTTATCAGCACCACGTTTGAAATGTGCAAAGCGCAGCGGTGATGTTCGGGGTGAATTAATTCCGGTTTGAGCGCGGCGGGAATCCCCGCCTGCCTCGCCTCTGGAGTCGTGTAGGGATGAGGAGATTCGTGTCAGGATTCCCAGGCAGAGCTGAGCTGCTGCTGGACGCCTGCCTCCTGCTTTCTGTGCCTTTAATTTATCACCAGGTTGCTGATGACCCCCTTTCCTCCCCGCTGACAGCCTTTGAGTGGGATGCGAGCGCCCGGGATCACCCGTGCCCTGCTGCATCCCTTGCTCAGAGTGCCCCGTGGGCATCAGGGATGGGGGTTTTGGATGCTAACAATGCTGTTTGGGAATTCTGCGTGTCCCAGTGTGTTGCTTGCTCCTGGTGATGCTGCAGGAGCAGAGGTTGCACTGGTTTTGGTGGTGGCCGGTGCCACAGTGCAAGGGTTGCCCAGTGCCCTTGGCAGGATCCCCTTGCAGATCGCTCAGGGAGGGAGAAAATCCTCCCTCCAGACCCTTTGCAGACTCTGAGGTTGTTCAAGGAGGGGGAAAATCCTCCCTCCAGCCCCTTTGCAGACTCTGAGGTTATTCAAGGAGGGGGGAAAAACCTCTCTCCAGCCCCTTTACAGGCTCTGAGGTTGTTCAAGGAGGGGGAAAATCCTCCCTCCAGCCCCTTTACAGGCTCTGAGGTTGTTGAAGGAGGGGGAAAATCCTCCCTCCAGCCCCTTTACAGGCTCTGAGGTTGTTCAAGGAGGGGGAAAATCTCCCTCCAGCCCCTTTACAGGCTCTGAGGTTGTTCAAGGAGGGGGAAAAACCTCCCTCCAGCCCCTTTGCAAGCTCTGGGGTTGCTCAGGGAGGGGGGAGAACATCCCTCCAGCCGCTGCAGACCCCGTGCTGGGGGCCTGTGCACCTCTGGGTTTTGCTTTGCCACACTTGCAGGGTCCAGTTAAGGCCAGGCGGGAGCACGGAGGATGTGGTGGCCACCAGCATGGGGGGGGTGCTCAGACCATGGGCTCAGCACCACGGGGGCAGCCCCCAAAACCTTAGGAAATAGCTGAAATTCCTCATGCTTCTGGCAGGGAGGCTGGGGGCTGCTTTGCTGCCTGCCCCCTGCATCCTAGGACCCCGGGCATCGCTTGCAGCACCCATCCTTGTGTCTCCCCAAGGATAGGAGCCCTGTGCCCGGGGTGGGGGGGTCTCTCCAGCTTTCCTCCAGCCTTGGGCATCGCTGGCAGCACGAACTGGCAGCCCCTGCGGTAGGAAGTGGCTCTGTTTCCATAGCATCTGAGCTGCCTGGGAGCGTGGGCGCTGCGTGCCAGGGGCTGGCACAGCCACGGCCAGCGCGGAGGCGAAGGGTCTCACCCGTGGGTGGCCGAGCAGCTCGATGGGGTGCAGGGACCCCCCCCAACAGCATCGCTCTTCGCTGACACCTCCTCATCTTCCTGGTCCTTCCCGCAGGTCCAACCGCGACTGCCAGATCGACCAGCACCACCGCAACCAATGCCAGTACTGCCGCCTGAAGAAGTGCTTCCGTGTGGGGATGAGGAAGGAAGGTAATGCCAACACCACAGGGAAGGCTCCCAAAGGGTCCTGGTGAATCCCATCCCTGCAGGGCTCCCAGTTCTCCCAGTGCCCGCTCTGCTCCCAGATTCCTAGTGGTTCTGCTGCTCGCTCCGCTGCAGCCGGGTGCTCTCCCACCTTTCCAGGTGCAAAAAAAAAAAACCCACAAACCACCCTGTTTGCCTTTTTTATCCCCTCTTTGAATTGTCCTTGGTGTGGGCAGCACAGGTGGTGTTTGTTTGGAAAAGCCTTGAGCTGATAAGGTGACACACCTGGAGCTGGGACAGCCCCGCTGCCCCAGGCGCTGTGGACATGGGCTGGGCTCCCAGTGCAACCAGAGCTGTGTGAATCTCCAGGCTGTTTTCAGTTTGCTCCTCATTTTCCAGGGGTGTGAACCCCAAATGCTTTCCCAGGCTGCTGCAAATGGGACAAAGGCCATTTGAGCTCCAAATCTCAAATCCCTGTGGCACAGCACAAGCAGGGATGGAGATGTTGGGGCTCTGCCGCGGTTCTGGAGCTGCTGGGTTGAAGGTGGCATTAATGCAAAGAGCAAGGAGGGAAGGATACTGGAAACAGGACAGTAATTCCCTCCTTTCCAGAGGTTTCGAGATGGCATTATTGCCACTTAGCATGATTTAGAGCTCTCATTTAAGTGGCTCATGAACAGCCCATAAATTAATTACTAGGGACTGAGCAAATAGTGGGTGCTAATGGGAGCGGGGGGGGGGGAGCTGAAAAATGGCTCTCCCTGAATGCAATTAAGAGGGGGAGAGCCCCAGGGTTAACGATGCTTCCAATATGGACTTTTATTTGCAAATAAATGATTGCTGCCATGCAGTGACCTTGGGTAGCAATCGCCCTGCTCTGCTGCAGCCGTGGTGCTGGTGGGGGCACCTGGGCTGGCACGGCATGGCCAGAGCTGCAGAGGTGGCGTGGATGCTTCTCCAGCCCAGCTACTGGGTGGAGGCTGTGGCTGAGCCTGGGAGCTGCTGGTGAATCACTGGGATGCTAAATAGATGAGTGTAGCTCTCGCCGGCGGGCGCAGCGGGTGGCACGCGCCACCTCCCTCTCCCCGAGTGCCTGAAAGCCACCCGTTGTTCCCCTGGGGTGGCAGAATCCGGCCCTGCTGGATGCTGGGTGGGTGGGTGAGGGAGCATCCCCATCGTTCTTCATCCTGAATGGGGTGGAGGGAACCCCACGTGGGTCTTATGAGGAGCTGCTGAGGGAGTTGTGGTTGTTCAGCCTGGAGAAAAGGGAGGCTGAGGGGAGACCTCATCACTGTCTGCAACTGCCTGAAAGGAGGTTGTGGTGGGGTGGGTGTTGGTCTCTTCTCCCAAGTGACAGGTGAGAGGATGAGAGGAAATGGCCTCAAGTTGCACCAGGGCAGGTTTAGGTGGGATATTGGGAAAAAATTCTTCGCTGAAGGGGTTCTTGGGCCCTGGCAGAGGCTGCCCAGGGAGGTGGTGGCATCCCCATCCCTGGAGGTTCAACAGAGGGGTAGATGAAGCACTTAGGGACGTGGTTTAGTGGTGGACAGGGATAGTTGGGCTCAATGATCTCAAGGTCTTTTCCAACCAAGCAGTTCTGTGGCTCTCGCGGGGGGGGGGGGATGTGGGGTGCAGGGTGGGGGACGCAGCGGCGCTCAGAAGCAGACAGACACCTCCCCTCTTCCCCCCCCCCCCCCACCCCAAGCTGTGCAGCGGGGCCGGATCCCCCCCACGCACTCCAGCACCAGCCCCAACACCATGCCCAGCGGGGAGTACTTCAACGGGCAGCCGGTGTCGGAGCTCATCTCGCAGCTCCTGCGGGCCGAGCCCTACCCGGCGGCGCGCTACGGCTCGCAGTACGCGCAGCAGGGCAGCGTCATGGGCATCGACAACATCTGCGAGCTGGCCGCCCGCCTCCTCTTCAGCACGGTGGAATGGGCCCGCAACATCCCCTTCTTCCCCGAGCTCCCCGTCTCCGACCAAGTGGCCCTGCTACGGCTCAGCTGGAGCGAGCTCTTCGTCCTCAACGCGGCGCAGTCGGCGTTGCCGCTGCACATGGCCCCGCTCTTGGCTGCCGCCGGTTTCCACGCCTCCCCCATGTCGGCCGACCGCGTCGTCTCCTTCATGGACCAGATCCGCGTCTTCCAGGATCAGGTGGAGAAGCTCAACCGGCTCCAGGTGGACTCGGCCGAGTACAGCTGCCTCAAAGCCATCGCGCTCTTCACGCCAGGTAGGTCGGTGCCGCCACCGGGCTCTGTCCCCATCTCTGCCCCGCAGAGCCCTGAGCCCCCCCCCAGGTGGCATCTGCTTCTCTTTGCCCTGGGGGGGTTGGGGTCTGGAGAGCGTTGTGTGGCGCTTGGAAGGGTGGCAGAAGGTCCTTGTGCTTCTCTGCTGTGCTTTGCAGTATCCTGGCTCATCCAGCTGGGTACAGGGCTGAGCTTCCCTGGGGTGGTGGGGATGAGATCTGCAGTAGCACAAATACCCCCTGTGCAGGGGAGGGGCTTGGAGATCCCTCTCCCTGATCCATGGATGCTTATCTCGTGCTGCAGGGGTGCCTGGTCCATCCTGACAGGGATGCAGGCAGAGCAGCCCAAGCTGTGCTCTCTGTGGAGGTTCCTGGTCCATCCTGACAGGGATGAAGCCAGAGCAGCCCAAGCTGTGCTCTCTGTGGAGGTTCCTGGTCCATCCTGACAGGGATGAAGCCAGAGCAGCCCAAGCTGTGCTCTTTGTGGAGGTTCCTGGTCCATCCTAACCTGGATGAAGCCAGAGCAGCCCAAGCTGTGCTCTCTGTGGAGGTTCCTGGTCCATCCTGACAGGGATGAAGCCAGAGCAGCCCAAACCATGCTCTCTGTGGAGGTTCCTGGTCCATCCTCACAGAGATGCAGGCAGAGCAGCCCAAGCCGTGCTCTCTGTGGAGGTTCCTGGTCCATCCTCACAGGGATGCAGGCAGAGCAGCCCAAGCTGTGCTCTCTGTGGAGGTTCCTGGTCCATCCTAACCTGGATGAAGCCAGAGCAGCCCAAGCTGTGCTCTTTGTGGAGGTTCCTGGTCCATCCTAACCTGGATGAAGCCAGAGCAGCCCAAGCTGTGCTCTTTGTGGAGGTTCCTGGTCCATCCTAACCTGGATGAAGCCAGAGCAGCCCAAGCTGTGCTCTTTGTGGAGGTTCCTGGTCCATCCTAACCTGGATGAAGCCAGAGCAGCCCAAGCTGTGCTCTTTGTGGAGGTTCCTGGTCCATCCTCACAGGGATGCAGGCAGAGCAGCCCAAGCTGTGCTCTCTGTGGAGGTTCCTGGTCCATCCTAACCTGGATGAAGCCAGAGCAGCCCAAGCCATGCTCTCTGTGGAGGTTCCTGGTCCATCCTCACAGAGATGCAGCCAGAGCAGCCCAAGCTGTGCTCTCTCACCGTGCTGCATCCCCGATTTTTGGCGAGGAGAGCAGCCAGACAGGAACGTGACCGCGGCATCCACAGGGAAGCAGGGCTGGCGAGGGCTCCCTAGCACCATCGAAGAGCTCCAACCACTGACCCCTCTCCATCCCATCCTTCTGGCAGATGCCTGCGGCCTCTCGGACCCAGCACACGTGGAGAGCCTGCAGGAGAAGGCACAGGTGGCCCTCACCGAGTACGTGCGCTCGCAGTACCCGTCGCAGCCCCAGCGCTTCGGGCGGCTCCTGCTGCGGCTGCCGGCGCTGAGGGCCGTGCCGGCTGCCCTCATCTCCCAGCTCTTCTTCATGAGGCTGGTGGGCAAGACCCCCATCGAAACACTAATCAGGGACATGCTGCTGTCTGGGAGCACCTTCAACTGGCCCTACGGGACGGGGCAGTAGGGGACAGACCCCCCCCCACCCCCAAAAGCTGGACCTGCATTCCATCCAGCACCCCGAGACGGTGCCACCCCTGGGGAGCCCCGAACTGTGCTGGTCCTGGCTGTTTTGGAGCTCGTTTGTCTGTGACAGAAGCAGGGGCTGCTCCTCCTGAAGGCATTGGGGTCGCAGCGTTGTCCTCCAAACCCTGAAGGTCCTGGTTGTGCCACCACTGTTGGACCCCAAACTCTTCCAGACCCCCTCAAAACAGAGCTCACCAGTCCTCTCGGGGACCTCCGAGCATCCCCAGGGCTGGTCCCTCGCGCTGCCCCTGCCTGGAGCCTGGGGAGGGGGACACTGTCTTCTGGCTGCCCCTCCCAATCTGAATTGCAGATGGCAGGAGGCTGGGACAGGAGGTGGAATGGGACCAGCTGAGGGGTACAGGGGGGGCCCTGGCTGTGCAGAGCCAGGTCCTGCTGTGAGACCCCCTCCCTCTGACTAACCCCCATCCTGGAAATCGTGGAAGAAGGGTCATTTTAAAGCCCCTTTGTGCCCTACCCAGGGGTTGGGCCATATCCAGCCTCAAGGACTGAAGCTCTGAGCTTGGAGCATCCCCTTTTTTATGGGGGACCAGGTTCCTCTGTGCCTGGTCCTGCACTTTCCACTGAAGCATCTCCACCGTCGGGACACGGAGGGTACAGGGGAGGGGATGGGGGGGGGGGACAAGGGAGGAGGTGGGGACACACACCATGCAGGGTGCAAACCAAAGGGTCCTCTTTGGGTGCTGCACAACACCCAACCCTTCCCCACTGCCTCGCCTGGTGCCCCCCTACCCAGGGCTGGATCCAGCACCCACCCTGGGCAAAGTGGGTACCAGCACCCCCTGCCCACGCTCACTACGTTCCTGTGCCTCACTTATGGTTTTTTTTAAGCCAGTTTTAGGGGAGGAGAATTTAGGGGGGACCAAAATCTGGCTGGGAAAGGGGGGGTTCCTTATCCCAAGGGATACTTAGGGGGGACAGAGCCACCTTGGAAGGATGGGGGACACCCTGTGGCCTTCAATCCCGCGCCGGCAGTTGCCGGCGCGGGATTGAAGGCCACAGGGTGTCCCCCCAAGGCTCTGTTTCTCAGGGGTATCCCCCGTGCAAACCAAACAGAGACAGGATTAGCCCGGGGGATTTGTCATTTAGATTGATTTCACTGAAAATATAATCCTTGTTCAATGATACTAAAGAAATGAAAGTCAATAAAAAGTTGTTTCTTACAGTGGCCATGGATCTGCTGGGAGAAGAAGGGGCTTCATCCTGCAGAGGTGCTGAAGCCCATCCTTGGGGTGATGGGGGAGACAGAGCAGGAGATATGGTCTTCAAATAAAATGAAGCCCCTAGAAGGTACTTAAAATTGGATGATTTGGGGGAAATCCTTTGGATTAGGTGGTGTTTAGGTGGGGTTGTTCAGCCTGGAGAAGAGAAGGCTGTGGGGAGACCTTAGAGCAGCCTCACAGGACTGAAAGGGGCTCCAGGAAAGCTGGGGAGGGGCTCTTGATCAGGGAGTGCAGGGATGGGATGAGGGGGAGCAGCTTTTCAGCTGAAACAGGGGAGAATGAGATGAGATTTTAGGGAGAAATGTTTCCTTGGGAGGGTGGGGAGGCCCTGGCCCAGGTTGCCCAGAGAAGCTGTGGCTGCCCCATCCCTGGAGGTGTTCAAGGCCAGGTTGGATGGGGTTTGGTGCCCCCTGATCCAGTGGGAGATGTCCCTGCCCATGGCAGGGGTTGGAACTGGCTGGGCTTTGAGATCCCTTCCAACCCAGAGCATTCTGTGAAACCACTCCCACACACGGTCCCCTTGTGGCCCCTTTCACACCTTCACTGATTTAAAATCAATAGATACAGTTTATTTATTTAAAAAAAATACACAGTTTCAGCCAGTTCCTTATAAAATATCCCACCCCCCTCCTGCCTTTTAGGGAGCAGCCCCAGCTCTGGAAGCTCGGGGTGGGGATGTGGGGCTGCCCCCCCCGACCAGGGTTGCTGTGGCAACAGTTTGTCCCCCCCCAAACCCCAGTGCTGGCAGGGGCTGCAGTCCCTCCCCAAATATATTTACAGCAAGGGGAGGGGATGCAAGAAGGGTGTGGGTGGGGGGAAAAGGCACAAAGGTGGTGGGGAGGGGGGACCTCACCCCAGCAGCTGCCTCCAACCCGGTGCCCCGGGCACCGACGTCGCGGGGGGGCTTTGAATCCACAGTGGGGGTTTTAATACAAAAATGCACCAAAGTCTTTGGAAGGGGAGGAGGGGCACGGTGCCCCCTCATGCCCATCTTTCCATGGTGGGAGGAAAGGGGGTGTTTGGAGGGTGTAAGGGGGGGGCACGGGCTACCCCCGCACCTTGTCGTAGTCGCTCACCATCCGCTTGATGTGGAAGAGTTTGTTGCGCAGGGTTTTGGTCTCCAGCTTCTTGGTCTGGTAGTTGGGGCTCTGAAAGGTAAAAGAGGAGCAGCTTCAGTGGGGCAGGATGCAGGGTGGGGGCTGTAGCTGGGGTGGGGGGCACGGTTCCCAGCCCCCCCAGCTGCATCACACCAACCCAGCCCCACTTTTGCTGGGAACGGAGAGCGGCCGTGCTGTGCCCACTCACCCTCTTGAGGTCCTTCAGCCTGTTGAACTCCTCTGCGATGTCCTGTGAAGGGAATGGGTGTCAGGGGTGGGGTCACAACCAGCTGGCACCAGGGTTGGGGGCCACGAGGGTGGGGGCCAAGGCAGTGACCTGTACCCTACAGCATCCCTGATGCCCCACAGCATCCATCCCCGATGCCCTGCAGCATCTCAAGCCCCACAGCATCCACTGCCAAGGTCCCACAGCATCCATCTCCAATATCCTGTAGCATCCCAGATACTCCACGGCACCCCAGATACTCCACAGCACCCATCTGCCATGCTCTGCATCATCCCAAGGCCCAACAGCATCCCAAGGTCTTTCAGCATCCATCCGTGATGCCCCACAGCATCCTGAGGCCCCACAGTATCAATCCCTGACACCTTGCAACGTCCCAAAGCCCCACAGCACCCATCCCTGATACTCTGCAGCACCCGTGATACTCCACAGCATCCATCCCTGCTGCCCTGCCGTGTCCTGGTGGCCCCACAGCATCCTGAACCTCCACAGCACCCATCCCCAATACCCTGCAGCACCCCGGACACTCCATAGCACCCATCCCCAATGCCCTGCAGCATCCTGAACCTCCACAGCACCCATCCCCAATACCCTGCAGCACCCCGGACACTCCATAGCACCCATCCCCAATGCCCTGCAGCATCCTGAACCTCCACAGCACCCATCCCCAATACCCTGCAGCATCCTGAAGCCCCACAGCACCCATCCCCAATGCCCTGCAGCATCCTGAAGCCCCACAGCACCCATCCCCAATGCCCTGCAGCATCCTGAACCTCCACAGCACCCATCCCCAATGCCCTGCAGCATCCTGAAGCCCCACAGCACCCATCCCCAATGCCCTGCAGCATCCTGAAGCCCCACAGCACCCATCCCCAATGCCCTGCAGCACCCTGGACACTCCACAGCACCCATCCCCAATGCCCTGCAGCATCCTGGACACTCCACAGCACCCATCCCCAATGCCCTGCAGCATCCTGAAGCCCCACAGCACCCATCCCCAATGCCCTTCAGCACCCTGGACACTCCACAGCACCCATCCCCAATACCCTGCAGCACCCCAGACACTCCACAGCACCCATCCCCAATACCCTGCAGCACCCCAGATACTCCACACACCCATCCCCAATACCTAGCAGCATCCTGAAGGCCCACAGCACCCATCCCCAATGCCCTGCAGCACCCCAGACACTCCACAGCACCCATCCCCAATGCCCTGCAGCATCCTGAAGGCCCACAGCGCCCATCCCCAATGCCCTGCAGCATCCTGAAGGCCCACAGCACCCATCCCCAATACCCTGCAGCACCCCAGACACTCCACAGCACCCATCCCCAATGCCCTGCAGCCCCCCAGCACCCCAGTGGAGCGCCCTGACCTGGTACTGGGGGCTCTCCTCGGAGATGCTGTCGAGCTGCTTGCTGAGCTGGGCGAGGCGGTCGTTGACGCCGTCCATCTCTGCGCAGAGCTCCTTGTAGCGCTTCAGCTCCGTGTCGAACTCCTGCTTGTACCTCTGCCGGGTGCTGTCCGAGGAGATGGGAGGGTAGAGGCTGCGGGACACGAGCTGGGGGTCAGGGCCCCGAAGGGATGCGAGGCAGGGGTGGGGAGGGCAGGTCCCAGGGGTGCCCCCCTCACCTGGCCCACTGCTCCCGGTCCCGCTCGTCGCTGGACTCCACGGCCGTGGTGTAATCGGTCTCGTACTGCGACTCGTCCAGCTCGGGGTTGCGGCGGCGGCGGCGGCCGCGGCGGGCGGGGGCCTTGGCGGGCGCCTCGCGCGCCTTCTCCTCGGCAGGGCTGCTTGCATGGTCTGGCTGGTCACTGCGAGGGATGTGGGGGCACCAGCAAGATCAGGGAGAGCTCATCCCTGGCATCCCTATCCCTGGCATCCCCCATCCCTGGCATCCCCCATCCCTGGCACCCCCCCACACCCCTGGCACCCCCCCACACCCCTGGCATACTCCATTCCTGACGTCCACTATCCCTGGCCCTTCCATCCCTTCCCCCCCCTCATCACTGGCACCCCCATCCCAGTCCCTCCATCCCTGGTCTCCCTATTCTTTGTGTGTCCCCCCATCCCTGGCACCTCCATCCCTGGTCTCCCCATTCTTTGCCCCCCACCATCCCTGGTACCTCCATCCCTGGTCTCCCCATTCTTTGCCCCCCACTATCCCTGGCACCTCCATCCCAGTCCCTCCATCCCTGGTCCCCCCATTCTTTGCCCCCCCTGCCCCCATCCCTGGCACCTCCATCCCAGTCCCTCCATCCCTGGTTCCCCCATTCTTTGCCCCCCACTATCCCTGGCACCTCCATCCCAGTCCCTCCATCCCTGGTCCCCCCATTCTTTGCCCCCCACTATCCCTGGCACCTCCATCCCAGTCCCTCCATCCCTTCCCCCGCTCCATCCCTGGCTCCCCCATCCCTGCCTCCTGCATCCCTGCCCCCCCCCCGGGGTGGTCCTGCCCCCCCCCAGCTCACCCCTGGCTGCTGTAGGTCCCGCCAGGGTAGTACCCGTTCTGGGGGGGGCAGCTGTAGGCGGGGGGGCTGTAGGGTGGTGCCGTGGCCGGGCTCGTCAGCTTCTCCGAGTAGGCGAGCGTGGCCGTCTCGTCCTGCACGCTGGCCCCATCCGCCACGTTCTTCACCTGGAGAAGGGAAAGGTGCTCAGCCACATGCTGAGGACCTCGGGGACACCTGAGGGGGAGCTCAGCCCTTGGCCACAGGCACACGGGGACACTGGTCTCCACCCCACGTGGCTGGAGAAACCCTGGAGCAGCTGGTGCGATCCTGCCTGGGGTGCTGGAAGGGATGGGGACGGGGGAACGGGTCCCAGCAGAGCTCAGTGGGACATCCTGCACGGCTACGGAGATGGGAGGGAGGGCAGGATGAGGGAGCAGGGATGGGGGGGGCCAGGATGGGGGGGAAAGAGGTGGAGGGACCAGGATTGGGAGCCAGGGATGGAGGGACCACGATGGGGGAGTCAGGGATGGAGGGGACAGGATAGGGGAGCCAGGGATTGGGGTACAGGGACGGAGGGACCAGGATAGGGGTATCAGCATGGGGGAAGTAGGGATGGGGGAGCCAGGGATTGGGGGGACCTGGATGGAGGAGCCAGGGATGGGGCAGGGCAGGGTGGGGGGGACCAGGATCTGGGGGACAGGGATGGGGGTGTCCTGACAGGCTGGCAGAGCAGCTTTTGGAGATGGGAGAGGCTGCAGGACGTGCCCTGGCAAAGAATCCACAAAGCCACAGGGGATGATGCCACCACAGGGTCCCACCAGACCAGCACAGATGGACACAGCGCATGGGGGACCCCACTCTGCACCCCCAGGGTGACACCCTCAGCCTTTCCCAGGGGTCTCACGCTCACCCCACCCAGCATCAACACCCCCCCCCCCCCCCAGACCCTCAAGTGCTGCTCCAGCACAGTCAGAGTTCCTCAAGGAGGACGTGGGGCATCCGTCCCTCTGTCCCTCCCCCTTCCTTCCTGGCCCCCATGGGTTGTTTGTGCCGGATGCCGGTCCTTGGCCGAGGTGGTGGCCCTGGGGACCACAGCTGCTTCCTCCAGCACTTTCCCCTCCATTAATGAAGACATCATTAACTGGGGGTCTCTCACAGCCTTGCTCTGCCTGATGGGGCCACCAGGCGCGAGGGCCACCAGGTGCGACAGCCACCAGCGTGGGGACAACCACGTCCCCGCGCCACGCCAGGACAGAGGCAGCTCACACCCGCTCAAAGGTCACCCGTTTATCTCAATCCTGACCATAAACACAGAATGAGACGTCCCAGGAGGGTTTCAAACCCTCATCCTCACCAAGTGCGGTCACGTCACCGGTAGGTGAGCCCGCCCAGCAAGTGGGGACCCCCAAAAAGCAGAAGAGGGGAGCCCAAGTCCAGCCCCCACCCCAGCGGGGCAGGAAATGCTTTGCCAGGGAGGGACTTGGAAGGAAAATAAATAAAGCAGAACAAAGGTATTGCTGCAAAATGAAAAAATAAATATTAGAGCTGTGCACAGAGCGAGGCGTGGGGACACGGAGCGGGGCCGAGCTTCCTGGAGAGCAAGTGCTGCGCTCCACTCTGGAATTGCATGGAATTACAGAACCATGGGATCATTTGGGTCAGAAGGGACCTCAAAGCCCATCCAGTTCCACCCCCAGGGACACCTCCCACTGGATCAGGGGGCTCCAAGCCCCATCCAACCTGGCCTTGAACACCTCCAGGGATGGGGCAGCCACCACTGCTCTGGGCAACCTGGGCCAGGGCCTCCCCAACCTCATCGTGAAGAATTTCTTCCTAATATTTCATCTCAATCTCCCCTCTTTCAGCTCAAAACCATTCTCCCTCATCCAATCCCTGCACTCCCTGATCAAGAGCCCCTCCCCAGCTTTCCTGGAGCCCCTTTCAGCACTGGGAGGCTCTCTAAGGTCTCCCCAGAGCCTTCTCCTCTCCAGGTTGGACAATCCCAACTGAGCCTGTCTGAAGCTTTGAGATAAACTCCTCCACCCCAGGCTCTGGTGGGGACCCCAGTGCCTGAGCACCCCTGGGTTGCCCCGCTCTCACAGGGATGGGGTCAGTGACAGGGACAGCTCACACTTTGATCCACTCCTGCCCAGCTCCCCCAGGGTCCTGGGGAGCCCCTCTTTGGCCAGAACACAGCAGCACCCCAAGAGCTGTGTCCCATGGGACGCTGCACATTCCCACCCTGTCCCCAAGCACCAGCTCCTGCAGGGACCTCCCCAGAACCCCCCCACCCAGGGGACACAGGCTCATTCCAAGCAGGAATGGTGCTGGTTTGGTTGGTGGCACAGCTCCACGGAGCCAAGTTAATCATTGCCAAGACTGAAACCAAACGTGGCCACGGGCAGTGTCGCCGGGCACGGGGCAAGCACCGGGCAGAGGACCCGGAGCCGCGGCAGCGCGGGCGCACTCCTGGCACCCGGCCCATCAGATCCCACCCTGTTTGTCTTTCAGGGAGGCTGAGACCAGTTTGCCCAGCCCAGCACACTGGGGCAAAGCCTCGTGGTGCTGGGGAATGGTATCAGCTGGGAGAAAATACAGGGTGCCAGGGAGAGACCGGGCACAGCATCGCGATAACGCTGCGCCCGGAGCTGCCGGCTGCGGTGGGCAAACACGCCAGGATGGCACAAGCCAGCCAGAATGTGGCTCCTGGCACAAAGGCTTGGCCAGGCAGGGAAAGGGGAAGGGCACGGGGTCAACACAGCCCTGGTGGTTCCTACTGCTCACCCTGGCACGTCCCAACCCAGCACTGCCTGGGCACGTTCAACCCCATTGATAAAGGGCAGGTAGGGAGGATGCTCAGGGAAGAACCCCCCTTTCAGCCCCCAAGCACCCCCCAGATTCAGACCTCCCCGTTCCACCTCACCAGCACCCCCAGACTCAGACCCTCCCCTTTCACCCCCAATGACCCCCAGACTCAAATCCCCCTCTTCCACCCCACCAGCACCCCCAGACTCAGATCTCCACCCCTTCCGCCTCACCAGCACCCCCAGACTCAGATCTCCACCCCTTCCGCCTCACCAGCACCCCCAGACTCACCCACTCCTCCACGTTGGGACCCTCCTGGACCACGGGCACCTTGTCCCAGTAGATGTTTTGCTTCCCATACTTCCAGATCTTGCTGCGTGTCTTGTGAGCGAAGAAGCAGATGAGGCAGAGCAGGATGACAATGAGGAACCCACAGACGATCGCCACGGCCTGGAGGGGTGGAAGGAGGGGGGATCTCACAGGGCTGCAAAGACCCCATCTTGAGGGCATCCAGCACCTCCCTGGGGTTGAGCACAAATTGCTGCCCTCATCCCAAATGTTCCTGAGGTTGGACCCACCCATGCAGGGGGAGAGGGGCAGGACCCCCATGCCTGGACAGTTGGGATGGAGCCCAACAGGGGTTTGAGAGCTTTTGGGGCCACTCAAGTAACGAGCAGGGATGATTTCTGGGGGCAGGACAATTTCATAGAATCCTGGAATGGTTTGGGTTGGAAGGGACCTCAAAGCCCAGCAAGTTCCAACCCCCTGCCATGGGCAGGGACACCTCCCACTGGATCAGGGGGCTCCAAGCCCCATCCAACCTGGCCTTGAACACCTCCAGGGATGGGGCAGCCACCACTGCTCTGGGCAACCTGGGCCAGGGCCTCCCCACCCTTATTGTGAAGAATTTCTTCCCAATGCCTAACCTAGATCTCCCCCCTTCCAGTTTAAAGCTGTTCCCCTTGTCCTATCACTACAAGCCCTTGTGAAAAGTCCCTCCCCAGCTTCCCTGGAGCCCCTTCAGGTACTGGAATGCTGCTATGAGGTCCCCTGGGAGAGACTCAGAGAAATGAGTTGGAAGGATCCTCAAAGCCCATCCAACCCTGCCATGGTGGAACCACTGGATCAGGGGGCTCCAAGCCCCATCCAACCTGGCCTTGAACACCTCCAGGGATGGGGCAGCCACCACTGCTCTGGGCAACCCGTGCTGGGAGAACAGCAGCCAGGAGAAGGCAATGCTGAGTTAGAGGGATTGGTGAGGCCAGGCTTGGCCTTTGCATGGAGCAAGAGCTACAGCTCCCTCGGCTCCGGAATGCGGCACGGCCAGCCCGGCCGGATGGGAACCGGCAGTGCCAGTCCCAGCCCGCGCACCACGCAGGATCCGCGCCGAAACCGGGGCAGAGGAACTTGGTTTGGAAGCCTCTCGCTTGCCCCACTGACCTGCTGGGCTCCCAAACTGGGCTGGCAGCATCATAGGTGCTCGGGGAGACCTGGCACCGTGACCTCGCACCCACCCTGGCACACGCAACCCCTTTTATGACCGGGCAGACCAAAGTACCAGATACTGGGGCTGTGCTGGGACCAGAGCCCATCCCCTCCCCGAAACTCCGTGGCACAGGCAGTCAGCTCGCCCTGGTTTCTCCAGCAGCTCCAGCAAACATCTGGGCTGGGATCCAGCACCAGCAGCCCCCCCCTGCACCCACAAAACCACAACTGGTACCACCAGAAACATTAAATATGGAAGGGAAACCCCTGGCTGGCCAGGAACCCATCCCAAGGGCAGGACACGCGGTCAGCAACGCTCCCCCTCCTTGCTCAAGGCTACATTTGAGGCACATCAAGGGGTCTGCACTGCTGGTTTGGCTCAAAGAAGGGGTGGGGTGGGGATCTGGCTGGATTTTAGGGGGGGCACCCTCACCTCCTGGGGGTCCACGGTGCAGTAGTGGTAGATGTACTGGTTCAGGTAGGTGTTGCCGCTGTAGACCTGGCTGCACATGGTCAGCAAGGGGTTGTAGTAGTAACTGCCGCTCATCTGGGCCTGGGGGTTGACGCCCACGACGTAGACGATGGAAGCGATGAGCACGACGAAGGCCAGCACGGCGCACACCACGATGACCACCAGGTAGAAGCGCCGGGAGCGGGAGCTGCGCGATTTGCTGACGCTGGTGACGAAGAGCCCCAGCTGGGCCAGGAAGCAGAGCACGGCCATGGCGATCATGAAGCCGTTGGCCGCCCGCGGGTTGGCGACCCCGCCGTAGTAGCCCCCGTAACCGTAACCATAACTCAACCCGCTGCCGTAGTAACCGGAGCCGTAGAAGCCGCCCAACCCGTTGCCGTAGCCCGTTCCGAAGCCGTAGCCGTATTCCCAGGCCAAGGTGGAGGCCACACAGGCAAAGATGGCGATGCAGAGCAGGATGACGATGGCCTCCAGGATCCTCACCACGCCGGGCGGCGAGGTCCACTTGTAGAAGTGTTGCGGCGCGTCCTCAATGTAGTAGGAGCCCGGCGGCGGCGAGCGGGCGCCGTAGTCGTAGCCATAATCACCCCCGGGGGGGCCATAGGATGTAGGGGGACCATAGCCCGTTGGGGGGCCATTGTAGGGCTTCTTGCTGAACATGGTAGCAGGGGTGCGGCGGTGCGGAGCCTGGAGATGGACGGAGCTGTCGGAGCTGGTCCTTCACCAGGAGGTGCCAACACAAGCCACGCGAGGTGGCACTGCCAGGTTTCTCCCTCTCCTTACACCCAGCAGGGACTTTGGTCGCCGGCACCAACCCGTCAGCACCGCCAACAACCGCCCGCCCATGGCCAACGCGCCCGAGTCACCGCCGGCTCACGGGGAACTGAGGCACGGGGAGGAGAGGTGATTCACTGAGCATCGCCCAGGTCACACCCCAGCTCTGCCCCCACCCTGCTCCCCCCCCCCCACTCCCCAGACACCACCTGAATGCACGGGATTGTTTAATTAAAGCAGCAAAGCCCTTACCCAAGGGCTGGCGCCGACGCCGGGGGTTTCTCCGTAAGCAGATCTGGCTGGATTAAAAAATAATAATAATAACAACAACGCAGGGCATGTTGGGAACCAGGGAAAAGGGGCAAAGTGGGTTTGAAAGTTGAGTGTTTTTCAAAATCATAGAATCATGGAATTGTTTGGGTCAGAAGGGACCTCAAAGCCCACCCAGCTCCACCCCCAGCGATACCTCCCACTGGATCAGGGGGCTCCAAGCCCCATCCAACCTGGCCCTGAGCACCTTCAGGGATGGGGCAGCCACTTCTCTGGGCAACCTGGGCCAGGGTCCCACCACCCTCACTGTGAAGAATGTGGGGAAACCTGAACCCTGGTGGGAAACCCAATCCGTCTGGTGCTGGGACTCAGTGGGCAGGATCAGGCCCCTAGGGTGGCGGTGGCATCTCTTGACCTGCAGCAAGGGTGGGCACCAGGAGGCTGGGGTGCCCAAGCCAACCCCCCTCCTTCAGGGGGTCCCCATCACCCTCTACCTGCTGGGGTGAGGCTCTGGGAGCCTCAGTGCTGGTGGGGACCCAAGTATCAGTGGGGGAGCTGGTGGTGACCTCAGTGCCAGCAGGAACTCCAGTGTCACTGGGGACGCCAGTACTGGTTTGGACCCTGGTGGGGTCCCAGGTACCCGTGGGGAGCCCAGTGGGGACCCCAGTGGCAGTGGGGCGTCTGGTACTGGTGGGGACCCAGGTACCCGTGGGGAGCCTGGTGCCGGTCAGGATCCTGCTGCTGTGGAGACCCCAGTGCTGGGGGAGACCCCAGAGCCAGTGGGGACTCTGGTGGGGACCCTGGAGCCAGTGGGATCCCAGACACCTGTGGGGAACCCAGTGGGGACTTCGGTGCCAGCATGGACCCCAGCGGTGACAGCAGCGGTAGCGGGAACCCTGGTGCCAGCAGGGATGTCACTACTGGTGGGCAACCCGGGGGGGGGGGGGGGGGGGGGGGGGGGGGGTCCCAGATACCCGTGAGGAGCCCAGTGGGGACCCCGGTGCTGGTCGGGATCCCAGTGCCGGGGGGGAACCCTGGTGTCAGCTGGGATCCCTGGTGCCAGCTGCGACCCGAGAGATCTCGGTGCCAGTGGGGGTCCCGGTGGGGGTCCCGGTGCCGGTGGGGGTTCCGGGTGGGGGGTCCCGGTGTCAGCGAGGACCCCGGTGCCGGTGGGGGTCCCGGGTGGGGGTCCCGGTACCAGCGAGGACCCCGGTGCCGGTCCCGGGTGGGGGTCCCGGTGCCAGCGAGGACCCCGGTGGGGGTCCCGGGCGGGGGTCCCGGTGCCAGCGAGGACCCCGGTGGGGGTCCCGGGCGGGGGTCCCGGTGCCGGTGGGGGTCCCGGGCGGGGGTCCCGGTGCCAGCAAGGACCCCGGTGGGGGTCCCGGTGCCAGCAAGGACCCCGGTGGGGGTCCCGGTGCCAGCGAGGACCCCGGTGCCGGTGGGGGTCCCGGGTGGGGGTCCCGGTACCAGCGAGGACCCCGGTGCCGGTGGGGGTCCCGGGTGGGGGTCCCGGTACCAGCGAGGACCCCGGTGGGGGTCCCGGGTGGGGGTGGGCCCGGTACCAGCGAGGACCCCGGTGGGGGTCCCGGTACCAGTGGGAGATCCCCGTGCCCCTTGGGTCTCCGGTACCGGTAGGGATCTTGGTGCCCCTGAGGTCCCCGGTACCGGTCGGGTCCCCGATGCCCACGGGGTCCCTCGTGTCGGGGCGGGGGGGGATCATCCCGGTGCCCACGGGGTCCCGGTCCCGATAGGTGCCTCGGTGCCCCTGGGGTCCCGGTGCCCCCCAGTTCGCGCAGGAGCCGCGGGTCAGGACGCCCCCCCGGTGCCCCCCCCGGTGCCCCCGGTGCCAGCCCCGCTCACCTGCCCGCACCGCCGCCTCTTTGTTCACCTTAAGATGGCAGCCGGGGGCGGGGGGGGGGCGGGGGAGCGGGAGGGGCCGCCCCGGGGCGGGGGGCGAAGCGGGGGGGGGAGCGGTGCCGCCCCCGGGGAAAGGGGCGGGGGGAGGACAACGAGGAGCCGCCCCCCCCCCGCTCCGAGGAGGGGGGAACCGGGGGGGGGCGTGGGAAAAGGGGGAGCCTGGGGGAGTCTGGAATGGAGGGGTGGGGGGCACCCCCGAAGGAGCCCGGAATGGGGGGGGGCATCCTCGGGGAAGCCTGGAATGGGGGGGGGGGGGGCACCCCCGAGGGAGGAGGCATCCTGGGGGAGCCCGGAGTTAGAGTGGGGGCACCCCCAAGGGAGCCCGGAATGGGGGGGCATCCTCGGAGAAGCCTGGAATGGAGGGGGGGGGGGACACACCACACCCCCGAGGGAGCCCTGAATGGGGGGGCATCCTCAGAGAAGCCTGGAATGGGGGGGGGGGACACACACCACACCCCCGAGGGAGCCCTGAATGGGGGGGCATCTTCGGGGAAGCCTGGAATGGGGGGGGGGGGGCACCCCCGAGGGAGCCCGGAATGGGGGGGCATCCTCGGGGAAGCCTGGAATGGGGGGGGGGGGGGGCACCCCCGAGGGAGCCCGGAATGGGGGGGCATCCTCGGAGAAGCCTGGAATGGGGGGGGGGGGGGGCACCCCCGAGGGAGCCTGGAATGGGGGGGCATCCTCGGAGAAGCCTGGAATGGGGGGGGACGGGACACACCACACCCCCGAGGGAGCCCTGAATGGGGGGGGCATCTTCGGGAAGCCTGGAATGGGGGGGGGGGGGGACGCGATACCCCGAGGGAGCCCGAGGGAGGAGGCATCCTTGGGGAGCCCGGAGTTAGAGTGGGGGCACCCCCAAGGGAGCCTGGAATGGGGAGGAGGGGGGGGGGCACCCCTGAGGGAGCCCGAGGGAGGAGGCATCCTGGAGGAGCCCGGAGTTGGGGGGGGGCACCCCCAAGGGAGACCGGAATTGGGGGGGCATCCCCGGGGAGCCTGGAATGGGGGGGACACACCCCCGAGGGAGCCCGAGGGTGGAGGCATCAAGGGGTCCTGGGGAAGCCCGGAGTTAGAGGGGGGGGGGTCCCCCGAGGGAGCCTGGAATGGTGAGGGGGGGGGGGGGGCACCCCTGAGGGAGCCCTAGGGAGGAGGCATCCTGGGGGAGCCCGGAGTTAGGGGGGGGGCACCCCAAGGGAACACGGAATGGGGAGGGGTCACCCCCAGGGGAGCTGGGATGGGGAAAACTGCGTCCAGTGGGAAAACGGGGAGCCCGGGGGGGTTCATCCCGGGGCAGCCTGGAATGCGGGGGGGGGGCGGGGGGGGGGGAGAGGGGAGGGGAACTCCGGGGGAGACCGGAGTCAGGGGGTTGAGATACCGGGTGGGGGGACCAGACAGGGTGGGAAAAGGGGGGAGCCTGAGGGCAGGGGGGCACACCCAGGGAAGCCTGGAGTTTGGGGGGCACGTGGAGCTTGCGGGGGGGGTCGCCCCTGAGAAGCCTCGAGCGAAGGGTCGAGAGGGGGAACCGGATGGGGTGGGAAAAGGGGGGAGCTGGGAAGGGAGGGGGACGGGAGAGCCCAAAGCGGGATGGGGAACCAGGGGAGACCCGAGCTGGGGTGGGGGGGGGGCACCCCCAGAGGAGTCCAGAATGGGGAGGGGGCGACAGCCCTACGAGACATGAGAACCCAGACCGGGAGGGGGGGACACATGGACTGACTAAGGGGGCCCAAAGTTCAGAGGGAGCCCGGAGTGGGAGGAGGGGGGCACCCCTGGGGGTCCCTCCAGGGTTTGGAGCTGTGCTCTGCCCTCCTGCCCACCCCCCTAATTCGCTGTGTTGCTGGGGATGGGGGGGGGGGGGTCCCATGGGTACTGGGGGGGACTCATTTGCTGCCCCTCTCCCCCTCAGCCCTGTGGGTGCCCCCCAGGATGTGCAATAAGGCCCCTCTAAAAAAAAAAAAAAAATCACTATGTTTTATTAAAACCTTTTCTGGTCATTTCTGCAGCCGCTGCCCCGGGTGCCCCCCAGTTCAGATGGGCCAAAGCGGGGTCCCACCCCAGTCCCACGAAGGGACAGGCAGCGCCCACTCAGCACCTGGGGCAGCTCGGGGAGGGGAGGGAAGGGTCCCAGCGGTCACAGGGCACCCAGGGCCCCCCAAAACCAGCAGTGAGAGGAGCTTGTGGGGTTGCTCTCCATGCAGGGTGGGTGCAATGGCTTGGTGGGGTCTGCTGAATCATGGAACCAGGGGATGGTTTGGGTTGGAAGGGACCTCAAAAGCCCACCCAGTTCCACCCCCCTGCCATGGGCAGGGACACCTCCCACTGGATCAGGGGGTCAAAGCCCCATCCAACCTGGTCTTGAACACCTCCAGGGATGGGGCAGCCACCACTGCTCTGGGCAACCTGGGCCAGGGCCTCCCCAACCTTATTGTGAAGAATTCCTTCCTGATGCCCAATCTTCACCACCCCCTCCCCAGCACTCAGTGCCTGGGGTCCCCCTCGAGGTCCCCCCCCCAGGGTCTTTGCCCCTGGAGCACGTGCAGGCTCAGAAGTAGACGCCGCGGTCGCCGCGGTCGTACTCCTGGATCCGCGCCTTGATGTGCGTCAGCTTCTTCTTCAGGTATTGGCAGCGCTGCTGCTTCTCCAGGAGGGCCAAATCCTGCCAGCGGGGGTAAACGGGGCTGTGCTCAGCCAGGAGGGACCTGACATGGAGTCCAAAGCACTTGGGGGGGGGGGGGGACAGGACCCTCCCAGCTCCCCAGCACAGGTTGCGGATCCTGAGCCCTCATCCTCTTCTTCCCCAACATTTGGTCACCCTGTTCCATCCTGCAGGGCAGGAGGACACATCCTGGAGCCCCAGGTGCTCAGCCTGGCCAAACACAGCACTAATGAGGCAATTAATGAGCTCTGGGCGGGGGGGGGGGGGGGGGTGGGGGTGGGGGGGGGGGTGCTCGGGGGCCACCATCCTCCCTGTGGTGCCACGCGGTGAAAAACCTCGCCGCAGGTGCAGCTGAGAAATGCCACCACTCATTAATCTTCTGGATGCCTTTGAGGCCAGCTCGGAGCTCAGAGCCGCAGGAGTCGTGGTGTCCACACGTCCTCACGGGTCTCCCCCACCCAGTGCAGCCCCCCAGGCTCATCCCCAGTCCCCGCAGAGAACGGCCAACTCATCACACCCAACGCGTAGAGCACCCACCGCTCAGAGTTGTTAAGGTTGGAAAAGATCTCCAAGATCGTGGAATCATGGAATGGGTTGGGTTGGAAGGGACCTCCATGGGTAGGGACACCTCCCACTGGATCAGGGGGCTCCAAGCTCCATCCAACCTGGCCTTGAACACCTCCAGGGATGGGGCAGCCACCACTGGTCTGGGCAACGCGGGCCACCCTCATCCAGAAGAATTTCTTCCTAAGGTCTAATCAAGTCCAGCCATCAAAAGGACCACCAAGGGACCCACCATCCTGCTCGAGGCCACCTCCAGCTCTCCAAACCTCTGTCGCGCAGCGCGGACCTCCCCGAGAAGCTCCGTGTACTCCGCCAGCTGGTCCTGGAAGACGCCCTTGTAGCCCTCCCGCTGCTGGGGGCTCTGGATCACCGGGTACTTTCTGCACCATCATGAGGTTGGGGGGCTCAGGGTGCGGGAAGGGGACCCCCCCCACACACTTCCAGGCAGGGAGGTCCCGCTCCGTTGGGTGTCACGGGTGCCCACGCCACCCCCATCCCATGGGTGTCACTTACACCACGTAGTCTGGGACAGCGTGCGGCTGGGGTGCCAACCTGGGGGAGGTGGACCTGGGGGAGGTGGACCTGGAGGAGGTGGACCTGGAGGAGGTGGACCTGGACCCCAGCTTCACCCCCTCCTTGGTGGTGGGGACCCTCCCTGGAGGTCTCCCCAGAGGTATCACCTCATCCTCGAAGATGACGCGCCTGCCTTTGGCTGGTGGAGCCTTCGGAATACAAGGGAGGGGGTTGATGCTGCATGGCTCTACGGTACCAGGGGGGGCCACCCGGAGGTGTCCCCACTCCTGGTGATGGTGGGACTCCCAGAGACCTCCTGGTGCTTCCAGGCCACCTCGTGCCACCACACCTGGAGGGACATGGAGCTGCCAGCAAGACAGAGCAGTGAGGAAGAGGAAGATGAGAGTGAGGGACCGTGGCGAGGAAGGGACCCCCAGCGCCCTCGGCGAGGACCTCACGGAGGCAGAGCAGGGATGGGTGAACCACCTCCAGCCCAGCGTGGGGGCCCAGCACCCTGAACCCCGCTCCGTACCCGGCTGCCCCCGCTCGCCAGCCGGGGGGGTGGGCTCGGCCATGGCCTCCCAGCAGCTTTGGGGTGTTGGGGGTCCCTCGAGGACATCTGGCTCTGCTTCCCTGGCTCCAGGCTGAGCCCCGCTGGAGGAGAAGCCCCAGGATGGGTGGGAAAGGAAGCAAAGCCCACCACAAGCTGACACGGTCATGGTGTCACCAGACCTCTTCACATGCCTCAGTTTCCCCCATGGGAGAACTTCCTTCCTCATCACTCATGGGATTTATGAAGACTTGGGGACCCTCCAGCAAGCTCTGGGGGTGTCACCTCCCCTGGTGTCACCTCCTCTTGGTGATGGGCTGCCACCCCATCCTGGCCCGTGGGTGGGCAAGCAGCTACCAATGCTCCCAGCACCCATACTGGGGTGAGGCGGGGAACTGCTGGAGCCCCTCAGGGTGGGAGAAGGGGAAGGGTCCCCCCAGCATCACTGCCACCCATCCACACCACCAACCGAGGACCCGTGGAAGCTGCTGGACCCGCACCCGCTCCATTGTGTCCCCCCCCCAGACTCCGTGTCCCCCACCATCACCGTTGACCATCCCCACCACCACCAAGCACCCGCAGATGCTGCTGGACTCGTGTCCCCCAGCCCCACTGTGTCCCCCCCATCACTTCTGGCCATCCCCACCACCACGGAGGACCCATAGGTGGTGCTGGATGGGTGTCCCCCAACCCCGTTTTGTCCCCCCCCCAACACCGCTGGCCATCCCCATCACCGCGGAGGACCCAGAGATGCTGCTGGGTGGGTCCCGGTGGGTCCCGCCCCCGCACCCCGTGCCACCCCCGCTGCCAGTGTTACCTGCCCGTCTCATGGTGGGACATAGCCCTGGGGCTCAGCACCACGTCCCTTGGCCACTGGTGGCCGCGGCCGTGGTCACCGCTGGGCGCGGCTGGCACCACCGGTTAAAGATTAACAGCCCCGCGCCGCCCCGGAGCGCCGCACGGGCAGGATTTGGCCCCTGTCCCGTCCCCCCCCAGGCTCCGGTGCCCATCGAAGGTCGCATCCTGCCCTTTTGCGAAGGGTTGGTGCTGAGCAGCACTCAAATCGCAGGGGTCCATATGGAGACCCTGGGATGGACACATCCTGCACCAGGCACCGGTTTGGGGTGCACAAAGGGTTAGTGCTGAGCAGCACCCACGTCCCAGGGGTCCATACAGGGAGCCTGGGTCCCCTGGGATGGCCCCATCCTGCACCAAAAGGCTGTGCAAAAGGTTGGTGCTGAGCAACACCTGCATCCTGGGGACCCTCAGATGGTCACATCCTGTACCAGGCACCAAAAGGCTCTACAAAGTGTTGGTGCTGAGCAACACCTGCGTCCTGGGGCTCCACGTGAGGATGTTGGGATGGTCACATCCTGCCACATCCTGCACCAGGCACCGGTTTGGGCTGTGCAAAAGGCTGGTGCTGAGCACCACCCACATCCCAGGATCCAGGGATGCTCTGAGCTCAGTCCCATCAACCCCTTCATCCACTATGAGCCCCCCTTCCACGTGTGTGTGGGGCTGCAATCCATCCCCCCCCCCCCAGGTTCCCAGGATGGGAGGGGGACCCTGCAAAGACCCCCCCCCCCGACCCCCAAAGCCCATCCCAGCCCCCCTTTCCACTGCCACGAGCAGAGAGTGACGTGTCCAGTTCAGCCTCCTTTAATGCGCCTCAGCCCCCCCTGCCCCCGCCCCGCCCCCCCCGTGCCCTCCCCCCAGCCCTCCCAGCTCCCAGCTGAGTCCAGTGGGGGGGCCAGGAGTTTGGGGGTCCCGTTGGAGGGTCCTGGACACCCCCCACCCCCCTCTGCTGACATCCAGGAATCTCACAGCACTTTATATCAATGGGTGCTGTTGTGTGTGTGTGTGTCCCCCACTTTCCCCCCCCCCCCCCCATTTTACAGATGGGGGAAACTGAGGCACAGAGAGGTGACGTGACTTGGCCAAGGTCACTTCATGGCAGAGCAGAAACAGAGCCCCCCCACCCCAAAAAAAAAACCCCATCCTCAACCCTGGGGCTCAGCCCTGCTCTCACCATGAGGAGGGGGCTGCTCCCCCTTCCCATCCCCAACTTCCACCCCCTTTAAATCTGAGGGGGGGGGGAGCAGCCTGAGACCCCTCCAAACGCTCAGGATGGGCTTGAACCCCCATCCTGCCCCTCCCCAAGTTCCGACCCCCCCCCCCGGGCTCCTCCTGCCCCCTCTCCAGGGCTGCTCCTTTTCCCTCCACGGATGCTCTGTGCCCACCCCCCCAGGGATGCTCCAAGCCCCCCCAGGGATGCTCCATCCCCTCCCTGGGCTCTTTCCCCCTCCAGGGCTGCTCCCTTGCCCCCCCAGGTCTGTTCCAACCCCCCCCCCCCCCCCCCCCCTGGCTCCTCCAGATCCCCTCAGGGATGCTCCATCCCCTTCCCTGGGCTCTTTACTTCTCCCAGGACTGTCCACCCTCCTATGGCTCCTCCAGATCCCCCCAGGGATGCTTCACTCTACCCAGGGTTCCTCCAGATCCCTGCCAGAGCTCCTCCAGACCCCCCCAGGGCTCCTCCAGATCCCCCCAGGGCTCCTCCAGATCCCCCCAGGGATGCTCCACCCCACCCCCCCCCCCCCTCCCAGGGATGCTCCAAGCCTCCTCAAGGCTCCCGCATCCCCCCCGAGGGATGCTCCTTGTCCCCCACTTCATCCCTCCTCCCCAGGGATGCTCCATCCCCACCTCAAAGCCCTCCTGGAGGTCAGGGCTCATCTCCCCCTTGGCCAGTTGCGGGGGGGGTGTGTGTGTTGAGTTTCCAAGAAGGAGGGGGGGTTGGGGGGGGGGGGCTCCAGCCTCACGCCAGCACAGTGAACGCAGGAAATTTATAGAGGGCTTTACAGAACAAAGCTACTGAGATCAGCCACACGATGGCCAGACATAAGAGGGCCCCCCCCCAAATGTGTGTGTGTGTCCCCCACCACCAGCAGCAGCAGCAGCAGCACCCCCATCACCCACTGTCCGAGGAGGAGGAGGAGGTGGGGGGCGCGGTGGAAGGGGGACCCGGGCGGTCGAGTTGGGGTGCAGGGGCCCGTGGCTGGGCAGAGACGGGGGGTCCAGCTCCCCAAGATCTCACGCTGCTGCTGCCCCAAAGCTTGGCTGACCAAGCCTGGCAGTGCCAGCAGGCTCAGCCCCAGTGCCTCCAGTTTGCTCTCCAAGGCTCCCAGGCGCTTCTCCAGGTCCTCGTTGCGCTCCTGCAGCTCCGAGACCATGTCATACATGATGTTCTGAGTCTGGGGAAAAGGAAGGGGGACACACACACACAGAGATTTTGAGGAGGGTGGGGGAAAAGGGGGAGTCAGCACCCCAAAAGCATCCTGTAGCCTCCTCCCTGCCCATCCAGCCCAGCATCACTCACCTTGCCAGGTCCACCAGCGTGTTGGCTTGGTCGTTCAGCTTGCGCTGCTCCATCTTCACACTCCTCAACCTGCAGAGACACCAGAGAGCATGGTCAGAACCCCCCCCTGCCCTATGCAGCCCCCCCTCCCCCTCCAACCACCTTGACATGCAGCCCCCAACCCCACAAGCACAGCCTCTACCCCTCCATCCTTGCCCCCCTGAGCACTGAGGGGGGTGGGGGGTGGGTTGTTTCATGTGCCCCCCCCCCCCCCCCCCCCTTTATTTTGCAGCACCAAGCTCATGCAGGAGGAGAGGAGCAATGGAGAGGAGGTGGGGGGGGGCACACACTTACTTCTGAGCTCTGCAGGGACGGGGCAGAACAGAGACAAAACACAACAGCAGGTTTAATACCACCACGAAGAGCACAGGGGACACGACAGCAAGCCCCAGCACAGCCCCCACCTCGCTGACCCCCACCCCCCTGCCCCCAGCAAGCAGGAGGTGCCCAGGAGTTGAGAGAAACCCCCCCCCTCCCCCCCCAGGCCCTGCTCCCCAACACAGATGAAGCAGATAAGGTCACACCGAGCCTCAGTAACTGGGTACCCAAGGGGTCACCCCAGCATCACTGTGGTCCTCACCTGCTGGGAAAGCATCCCTGGGGATGGCGATGGGGACAGGGATGGGGACAGGGATGGGGACAAGGATGGGGAGAGGGACCACCTGGCTCCCAACCCAGGGGTTCAGAAGGGGTTAGAATTGTGGACAGGTATGATTGGCCTCAATGATCTCAAAAGGTCTTTCCAACCAGAGATTCTACGAAACCCTCGGCTCTCCTGGCGGAGCCGCCATGGAAGAAAAACCTCCTCGTAGGAAGCAGGTAAAGGTTTGGCACTTACTGATGGATGGCTTGGAGGAACTTACGCTGGTGTTTCCGAACTTTGGCATGGTCGATCTTCTTCACCAGCTTGGTGTGTTTGTAGATGAGCCACGTTTCCCTGAGTACGTTGGCAGCAGCATTTTTCACCTGGAAACCCCAGAGCACCGGGATTCAAGGATGGAGAAGGTCGGTTCTGCTGATGCCACGGGCTGGTGGGGCTGGGGTGGTGGTGGTGGCACCTGAGGGGGGTTCTTACCCGCTTCGTTAGCTGCGTGTCCATCATGAAGTTGTGCACGTGTTTCTCTGCTTTGGTGAGCTCTAGCTTTCTGCAACGACGGCGACAACCAGAGCGGTGCAGCCGGCACCCCTACGGGCACAGAGCACCCCACGGTGAGAAAGGGGGGGCAGGGTGCAGGACCCTCTCACCTTTCAAAGCCACCACCAACCTCCTCCTCCTCAACCATCACCTCCTCCTCCTCCTCCCCCTCAATCCTGGTGGCTCACCATGATGCCAGTGAGCAGACAGACGCCCTTCCCGCAGTAGGTGTGTGGCACCATGTCCCCGTAGCCGATGGAGAGGAAGGTGATGGAGATCAACCACATCGCCCCAAGAAGTTGCTGGTCACCTCCTGCTTGTCGTGGTACCTGCCCAGGGCAGAACGCAGCGGCTGTCACCAGCATTGTCCTGGTCCCACCACGTGCCCCTCCCCTGTGGTGGCACCACCAGCTTTGCCACGTGTTTTTTAGCCACTTTCCCACCCGGCAAGTGGCAGCTGGGAGAGTCCCCAAGCTCCTGGTTGCACCGCTGGCACGTTGGGACCAGAAGCTGGGGACACCCTGGGGATATTTCAGGGACAGGTTTGCCACTCTGGGTGTGGATGCCAGGGAAGGGGGAAAGCCCTGGAGTCACAGCAGCCCCCTGGAGCTGGACAAGGATAAGGAGATGATGGGTGTGGAGCAGCAGCCCCCACCACCTCCACCCTCCTGAAGCTCCCCAGAGATCTCAAAGCACAGGACATGGATGTCACCACCAGACCCCCCCAGGGAGGGGACATCCCATCTCTGCAGAGCAGGGGACGGTGGCACAGACCCAGCCAGAGCAACCCTTGCCCCACCAACTCCTGGGGGGGGGGGGGGGGGGAGGGGGGCACCCCATGTGCTGCCCTCCACCCTGAGCAAGCCCAGGGCTACAAAGAGCCCTGAGGCCAGCACAGGTGTCACTTGGGGGGGTGGGGGGGATGCTGTGATTTGAGATTCCGTGGCCAGCGCTGATGCCACCAATGCCTGTGCCCCCACCCCCCTCCCCGAAAGCCCCCCGGACACGGCCCCTGCTGCTCGCGCTGGGTACGGCCAAGCCGGGCAGCGGGAGGGGGGCATGCGGGGAGCTGGGCAAAGGGGGGGTGGGCAGGGGTGAGAAAAGGGAAAGGAGGGGACAGGAGCGAGCTGGGGTGGCCTCAAGCGTGCGGAGAGGAATTTAGGATTGCTGCATCCCTCCCCCCTGCGCTGCCCCCCCACCCCCCCCAGGCACAGCCAACGCGGTTTGGGCTTGGAACCTCAGTGGGGCGAAGCTTTGGGGGGAACCTGCACCCCAGGGTGGGCTGGCAGCAAGGGCTGAGCACATTCCCAGAGGGCTGGCAGCACGAGGATGTCACCCCACGGCGATGGTCCCTGGGACTGGAGGGTCTGCAGTGCCCCCCCCACCCCACTGAGGGCCCCTTCAATGCACCCAAACTGCACGTTGAGGAGGAAACACAGAGCAGCTGCAGGAGCTGAGCAAAAACCCCTTGGAGACTCAGCCAAAACCTCCAAGAAGGATCCAGCAGCTCCTTCCCAGCTCCTTGCTGGGGATTCTCCCTCTGGGGTCACCCCAGGACCCACAGCGATTCCTGCAGCAAGACCACTCCCCCAAGAGTGGGGCAGAAGGACCCACGCTCCATCCCACCCTCCCCAAGAGCACCCCAAGAGCTGGGGCAGAAGGACCCACGCTCCATCCCACCCCTCCAAGAGCACCCCAAGAGATGGGGTAGAAGGACCCATGCTCCATCCCACCCTCCCCAAGAGCACCCCAAGAGCTGGGGTAGAAGGACCCACGCTCCATCCCACCCTCCCCAAGAGCACCCCAAGAGCTGGGGCAGAAGGACCCACGCTCCATCCCACCCCTCCAAGAGCACCCCAAGAGCTGGGGCAGAAGGACCCACGCTCCATCCCACCCCTCCAAGAGCACCCCAAGAGCTGGGGCAGAAGGACCCATGCTCCATCCACCCCTCCAAGAGCACCCCAAGAGCTGGGGCAGAAGGACCCACACTTCATCCCTCCCAATGCTGTGATGGAACCCCCAGTTTACACCCACGGCCAGGCTGGGGGGCACAGGGGGAAGAGAAAGCAGCTGCTGAGGTTCCAAGTGGAAAAGGGCTCTGCCCCCTTTCCGTGTCCATGGCCTCTTTGCCCCCCCCCAAAGCTGTGACACCCCCCCCCCAACACCCAGTGGCTGCAGCTAATCCTAAATTCAGGGTAGCAGAAGCCTGGGGCGGGGGGGTCGTCCCGTGCAGGACGCGCTGTCGCTGCCTGGGGTCACTCACAGTTTGTCCCTGCGAGCAGCAGAGCGGCCAGGGAGGGAAAACAAGAGCTGTTAATGCACATCCCAGGGGTGGGGGGCAAGAAGGGGTGAGCACGGGCAGGGCACCGGCACGGGCACCCCAGCACACTGGCCCCCGCGTCCCCGTGGGCGCAGCTGAGGAGCACGGGCCACATCCTGCACAAGCGCTCAGGCCCCTCTCTGAGACACCCCCCCCCCCAGCTGCCTCCTGGCCAAACCACCAGCAGAAAGGGGGTCCTGCTGCCCCCCAGGGGCTTGGGGGAGGTCCAGGGGGCTGGTTGAGGCCAAATCAACTCGGCAAGTGGTTTTCATAGAATGGTTTGGGTTGGAAGGGACCTCAAAGCCCATCCAGTTCCATGACAGGGACACTTCCCACTGGATCAGGGGGCTCCAAGCCACATCCAACCTGGCCTTGAACACCTCCAGGGATGGGGCAGCCACCACTGCTCTGGGCAACCTGGGCCAGGGCCTCCCCAGCCTCACAAGGAAACACTTCTCCCTAAAATCTCATCTCAATCTCCCCTCTTCAGCTCAAAACTGTTCACCTCATCCTCTCCCTGCACTCCCTGATCAAGAGCCCCTCCCCAGCTTTCTTGGAGCCCCTTTCAGCACTGGGAGGCTGCTCTAAGGTCTCCCCTGTCTTCTCCAGGCTGAACCATCTCAACTCTCTCAGCCTGTCCTCCTACAGGAGGTGCTCCAGCCCTTGGATCATCTCCGCCGCCTCCTTTGGATCCATTCCAACAGTTCCATCTCCTTCTTACGTTGGAGACTCCAAAACTGGATGCAGGGCTCCAGGTGGGGTCTCACCAGAGTGGAGGAGAAGGGAAGAACCCCCTCCCTGGCCCTGCTGGTCCCACTGCTCTGGATGCAGCCCAGGACATGGGTGGTTTCTGGGCTGTGAGCGTTCAATTTTGGTTTGGCAAAGCCATCGTCACCATCACCCAGGGCATGAAGGTCTGCTGGGGAGGCTCTGCTTGGAGAGCTGGGTCTCTTCTCCAAGGGGTCTCTGCTGTCCCCCAAGTCCCTCTGGAGTCTGCACCGTGCATCCCCAGCTGCACCCCAGCCCCACGCTCCCCCCAAGAGCCCCGTCAGGGAGTGCCCCCCCCCCATACCTCTCGCAGACGCGGACGGTCCAGGCGGCGATGATCCAGGAGGAGATGCTGAAGACCAGGAGGACGGTGCCGGGGCAGATGGTCATGAGGGTCTTCATGACGAAGCGGGTGTTGAAGTTGATCTTGTTGAGGGCTCCGATGCTGCGGGAGGAGGCGTCGGTGAAGAGCTTGCTGTGCAGCAGCATGACGCGCCCGATCAGGTACAGCCGCAGGAACATGGGGATGAGAGGATGATGTCAACGTCAGCGTCGGCCACCGAGGCGGCGTAGGTGAAGGCCAACCGTGCCGTCCAGGTGAAGAGGTACTGGCCAGGGATGGGGTGGATGGCGCAGACGATCAGCTCCAGGGCGATGAAGAAGATGCGCTCGTAGGTCATGGCGATGCGCCAGTCGTCGGCGCCGTTATCCACCATGAAGAGCTGGAGGGGGGGGGGGGGGGGGATGGGGGGTTGTGATGAGCCACTGGGACCCTTGGGGTGGGACCCAGCAAGCACCCACCAGCTGGTGTCCCTCACCTGGATCTCCCTGGCGTGGTACATGACGATGAGCCCCAGGAGGATGACGGTCGAGAGGCTGATAAGGCATTTCAGTGCAAACGAATACGACGACTCCTGCGAGGGGATTGGGCGGTGTGAGCCCAGCTGGACCCCCCTGACCCCAGCCACCCCCAGCCACCGTGACCCCTACCTTGGTGTAGACCCCCCAGGACAACTCCGTCTCCGTGACCATGACCACGATGCCAAACATCCCAAAGATGAGGGCGTAATCGCTGAGGCGCTTCCGCTTCTCGAAGAGCGCTCGCCGGTGCCCCAACTTGTACCCGATGTTCTGGTTCCTCCGCGGTCCCGCTCGCCGCTCCTCGCCCGCATCCTGCCCGATGCCACCACCGGGCTGGGTTCCAGACCCCCGTGCTGCGCCGGCTGCGAGACCACCACCTCGAGGCCGGGGGGCTGTCGGTGGGGTCGCAGAGGTTGGGTTTCCCCATCCAGCGAGGGCAGGGTGCGGGATGAGGTGCTCAGGGGCCCCGGGGCCGTGCCACCCCCCCATTGTAGCGGCAGCCGCTCATGGCTTTGGCGGGGAGGGGGCCGGGCGATCCCGCATGGCTCAGCGGCGCGGGGGTGACCTGCAGAGAGGGGAGGGTGTCCGGTGGGTGGGGGGTTCTCCATGGCGGTGGGGTCAGCATCCTCTCCTTGCCTGGCACTGGGTGACGCCTGATGGGGCTCGTGGCACCCAGGTGGTGGCCTTGACCATGGTGGGGATGTGTCCCACCCATGGGATGTGCCCTACCCATGGGGACCTGTCCTGCCTGGGGGTCCTGTCCTGCCTGGGGGGGGACCCGTCCTGCCAAAGGAGTTATGTCCTGCCTGTGGGGGATGTGTCCAGCCATGGGGACAAGCCCTGCCTGGAGGGGGGACATGTCCTCCTTATAGGGAATGTACCCCCTCACCCAGGGGTCGGTGTGTCCCCCTCGCCAAGGGGTTGATACCCCCACGGTGCCCCAGAGGTCGATGTCCCCCTCACCAAGGAGTCAGTGCCCTCACGATGCCTCAGAGATGGGTGCCCCCTACCAGGGGCTGGTGTCACCCCTCACGCAGAGATCAATTCCCCACACACACAGCTCGGTGCCCACCTCGCCAAGGAGTCAGTACCCCCCGCCCCGGGTCGGTGCACCTTCCCCACAGCCGCCCCCTTTGCACGTCCCGGTGGGGCAGCGAGGACAAGAGGGGTTCGGTGTCCCCACGGTGCCCCCGGTACGGAGCTGCAGCCGCGCCCCCGCCGCTCCTCGATGTCCCCGAGGCTCCCCTTACCGAGGTGCCCGGTGAGCTCGGCTCGACTCCCACCCGGCCCTACCCTGCCTGGTGCCCAGTTCCCGATGCCCGGTTCTCCGTTCCAGGTGACCGGTGCCGGCGGGCTCGGTTTAACCCCGTCCCGGCACTGCCCGGTGCCCGATGCTCAGTGCTCCATACCCAGTACGGAGGCACCCGGTGGGCTCAGCTCAGCACCCACCGCCTCTGCGCGTACCGGGACGCCCGGTGGTCTCGGCTCAACCCCCGCCTGGCCCTGTCCGGTACCCGGTGCGCGTTTTCCGGTTGGCTCGGTTTAACCCCCACCCAGCCCTGCCCGATGCCGGTGCTCGGTGCCTGGTAGCGGTACTGGGGTGTCCGGTAGGCTCGGCTCAACCCGCCCCTGGCCCTGCCCGGTGCCGGTACCCGGTGCCCAGCGGCGGCACCGGGATGCCCGGTGGGCTCGGTTTAACCCTCTCCCCGGCCCTGCCCGGTGCCGGCGCTCGGTACCTGCCGCGGGGCCGGGGTCGCCGGTGCCAGTGCCGGTGCCAGTGCGGGGGGCGCGCGGCGCTGGCGGGACCGGCGCGCCGGGGGCGGGACGGGGGCGGGGCGGGGGAGGAGGCGGCGCCTGATTGGCGGAGAGCGGCCACGCCCCCGTGACGGGCAGCCCCGCCCCGCCTCCTGGCCACGCCCCCAGCTGGCCCCGCCCCCTCGGCGCCCCCCCTAACCACCCCCCCCCCGCACCTGAGCTGCCGGACCCCCGCCTGCGCCCCCAGACCCCGCACCCCCCCGCAACCTGCAAGCCCCCAGCCCCAGCACAGCCAGCACCCCCCGGCAAAACCCCCGGTGCCCCCCCTTCCATCCCCTATGCACCCAGACACACCTCTATTCATCCCCCCGTGCACCCAGAGAGCCCCCCATGCAACCCCATGCACCCACAGACCCCCTTACACACCCACACTTCCCCATGCATCCCCCAGCAAGCCCCTCCACGCCGCCCCATGCACCCCCATGTACACTCTCATACACCCACAGACACCCTCCGTGCTCCCACGCTCCTCCCTTAAACCCACACATGCCCCCATGCCCCCCCGGTAACCCCCCCCACCCCCCGCCAATGCACCCCATACACCCACACCCGCTCACGCACCCTCAGCCCCAGCACAGCCAGAACCCACCAGCACCCTCCCAGCATCCCATTGCACCCCAATGCACCCCTTGGCACCGCCCCCCCCAGCACACCATCACCTTCCCAGCGCCCCACTGCACCCCTCAGCATCCCCTCATGACCCCCCCTTTGGCACCGCAGCAGCTCCCTGCACCCCCAGTTCCATCCCCCCGCACCCCCGTACCTGCTCGGGCTCCCCGGGGCCGGCCGAGGGGGGGCTCAGGGTGTTAGGGACTGCGGGGCCGGGGCTCGTTGTAGGGGGGGTCCGGGGGTCCGGGTGCCATGGGCTTCCCTCCACGCCTGGCCAGAGAGGAGACACGGCATTAGCAGGGTCCCCAAATCCCCTCGGCCTTGGGAACAGGGACCCCCAAAGCCACCGCACCCGGGCGAGGTTCCTGCCCTGGCACTGCCACCCGGGGGAGTCAACCTGTCCCACGTCCCCATGCGCAGAACTGGGGGGGTTGAAGGACTTGGCAAGCAGAGCTGGGGGTTTTGGGGTGTGGGTTTTGTCACCCGGGCATGGGTAAGTGCAGGGCTGGAGGGGCCTCGGGGGTCCACGGGAAGAGCACCCTGCCCTGCACCCTCCTGCTGTCCCTGGCCGCACTGCACGGGGGTCTCAGAACCAGCGCACCCACAGGGGTCCCAGGGCAGCGAGCACAGCCCCCAGTACAACCCCACAGCCCCACGGCAGCCAGCACGGACCACCAGCACCACCAGCCCCCCAGCACCCACACCCCCCCTGCACCGCCAGGCCCATTGCAACAGCAGCTCCGTTGCACCAACGGCCTCACTGCACTGACAGCCCTGTTGCACCGACAGTTCTGTTGCACCAACAGCCCCATGGCACTGACAGACCCCAGCACCATCAACTCCCCCAGTACCAACAACCCCATTGCACCAACAACCCCGTTTGCACCAACAACCCCATTTGCACCAATGTCCCCAGTGCCCAGACAGCCCCGTTGCACCAACAGCTCTTACTCCAACTGCTCCACTGCGCCAACAGCCCCGTTGCACCAACAGCTCTGTTGCACCAACAGCACCATTGCACCAACAGGCCCATTGCACCAGCAGGTTCGTTGCACCAGCGGCCTCACTACACCAACAGCTCTGTTGCACCACAGCCCCACTACACCGATAACCCCCCTGCACCAACAGCCCCGTTGCACCAACAGCTCCGTTGCAACCAGCACAGCCCCCCCAGCCCCACTGCACAAAGGTCCCCCCAATGCCCACACGGTGCCAATGTCACCAGCAGTGCCATCCCAGCCAGAGGCCATGCCAGGCTCGCTGCCCACACCAGGGCACATCACTGCAGGGCTCCTCATGCAGCAAGGCTGGGGTCCCTGCCGCCTCTCCCCCAGCCCCGCAGCAGGATCAGACCCTGGTGGGGAGCAGCTCCCTGGATTTCAGGCTTCCAAGCACCCTGCAGCCTATCCCAGCTCAAACCCCCAGCAACCGGCATCGGCATCCCCGCTGCAAACGCTACCACTGCGCCTGCATCCCCCCTGGCACGAGGACACCCGGGATGGGGGCTGCCACCAGCAAGCACGTGGGGAGCAGTGGGTCATGGGGACCCCTTCCCCAGCCCCCGAGGGATGTGCTGGAGCCAGGAAAGATGCTTCCCTGGTACCTACGGGAGCAAAGGCTGCGTGGCCGGGCATCATAGCCCAGCTGCTCCCCCGGTGCGCAGCCAGGGCCACTGGCTCCCCTCCAGAGCCAGATCATTTGCTCTCCATTCTGCCAAATTTATTGCAGGAAAATGGGCTCCGATTTCTTTTTAATATTCGGTTGGGGAGAAAAAATACGCAGCGGGCAGGACAGAGGGGAAGTGGTTTTCCCCGGGGCTGCTGGCCTCCACCGTGATGCTGCTGGAGATGCCAGAGCTGAGAGCTTTGCCCCACAACCTGGCAAAGTTTTTGGCACCTGGAACGGGGTCGGTGAAGCCGCCCCGAGAGCCCTCGGAGCCGGATGGCAGTAAATATTTTATTAACCATCGCTCTGTGGTCGTTTCTTTAACAGCTTCTATCGACGGCAATGTAAACGGGCCTTATTAAATCTTCCCCCTGTCAGGACATCAATAGGGACAACTCCTGCAGGATTTGGTGCTCAGGGGTTTCATTCAAACCACAAAGACCTGAGGGGTCTCTGTCCCTCATGCCTGTGGCTGCATCCTTCAGGATGCTCAGGTGGGGTGCGCAGCACAGGGATGCTGAGCGTGGTCCTCCAGGGCCCTGTGGTGGCCATAGAACGTGGCAGGTCCCCCCCCACTTGGGGACACCGAGTGTCCTTGAGCGATGGCAGCTCCCGCAGCACGAGGCTGGCGGCGATGCGGCAGCAGGACGCCCACCTGGGTGTCTCAGCGTGGTGGCAGGGGGTTCCCACCACCCCCGCAGCAACACCCAGCACTGGGACATGGGGACCCGTGAGGGGTCCCCAGGGAGAGAAGGGGGATCCTGCCCTGGCTGGGCACGGGATGTCCAGGGCTGGGAAAGGACCTTCGGCTGGGGAGGGATGGGGATGATGGGGAATGGGCAAAGGGGTCTTAATGAGGACCCCAGTTGGAGCATCCCTGCAGGGACAGGCAAGGTGGGGGAATGGATTAACCCTGCCATGGCTGGGCTGCAGGAGCCCCTGCTGCCCTGGGGGTGGTTGTGGGGTGGCAGTGGGACCCCCCACTCGTGCCCCGGAGCTGCGACGCTGCCTGGGAGCAACTGCAGAGGAGGAGGGTGCAGCTAAAAATAGAGTTGGGCAGGCGAAAGGCTCCCGGCTGGTGATTTATTTATTACCCGCTTGCTAATTCCTGCCTGGGAATTGCGGTCCCAGGGAGGGCGGGGCAGGAATTGGGGGGGGGGGGGCTGCTGGGGGCAGGAATTTGGGGGGGGATGCTGCTGCCACCAGGGCTGTGCCACGGCCCCCACACCAGCAGCCAGGCCACGGTCCCACTGCCATACTGGGGGGAAGGAGCTGGAGAACTGGGGAATCCCCCCTATCTGTGGTGCCAGGGATGTGGTGGAACCCACACTGTGCCCCCCCAAACGGGGCCAGGACCGAGAGGGGGGGGCGCTCTGGGTGTATGAAGTGCATCAGACCCCTTGCACCCCCCCTTGTTCTCCCAGATCCTCTGCGGTGGCCCCAGTTCCTTGGGTGGCCGTGGCTCCTGCTGCCACCAAGCCCTGGCCATATGTCCCAGGCGGGAGAGCATCTGGTGGTGCCAGCAGGAGCCCCCGGCCCCCGCAAATGCTGCTGCCACCCCTGCCAGCGTGGGGCTGTGCCACAACCTCTGCCCCCGAGGGCAGGGTAGGGGTGTGTGTGCACGGTTTGGGGGAGCACAGGGCCATCTAACGCCCTCCGGGCTGCTGGAAGCACCAGTATGAGGCCACCAGGCTCCCAAAGAGCACTGGGATGGCTCAGCCAAGCTGTGTCACCATGGGACCTCCGAATGACTGCCAGCACCCAGACCCCCACCTCCTGGGCACCCCACTTTCACCCCAACATCAGGGATGGTGCAAAAGGCAGAGCCCGGCCCTGGGGTGCTTTGCGATACACAGGATCTGGCCCATTCCCACCCACGGGGTCCCAGGGGCACAGGGGGAGGCACACGGGCTGGCCCACAGCGTGGGGACACCTGGGGACATTCGTGGCCACCCGGACTTCCCCAGCCCCCACCGCGGCGCAGGGGAATCCCTGGTGCATCCCGGGGTCTCCTCAAGAAAACCCCTCCCCTGAGCCCCCCAAGCCACCTTGGGGCTGGATTAGGATCCATGGGCAGCATCAGTGTCCCCAGGGGTGGCGGTGGCAGCCAGGACCCCCCTAAGCCCACCCAGCCCAAAGGGGACCTCATCCCCATTCCTCCCACCTCCGGAGGGGACCACGCGGAGGGGACACCCTACCTGCACAAGGCCAAGCAGGGACCTGGGCTTGGAGAAGGGGGTGCTGGGGGTCCAGAGGGGGGGTTCAGGCTCTGTCACCGCGTCACTGTCCCCAGACAAAGCCGCCGTGGCGGGTTTGCCCGCCACCTCCCCCACACCACCGCGGCTCAGCCGAAGGACAAAGCCGCTGCGCCTCGCTGCCCCCACTGAGACGTGACAGACCCCCCACCCGGGGCTGGCTTTGGGGGGACACAGGTGTCCCCGCTGCCCCTGGCACTGCCACAGAGGCCCTTCAGGAGAGGGGGATCCCCAAAAGCTCATAAGCACCTTTAGAGAACCCCATTCTCCCACTGTGGGGCTGTGGTCCCCACAGCTGTGACGGTGTCCCCGCTGCCACCGCGGTCCCCAGCCCCACGCAGGGTCCCCAGGAGTAGCTCAAGGTCGTGGAGAAGGTCAGGAGGAGCCCCCAGTTGCACACCCACAACCTCGCCACACCGGGCACTCCCTGGCACGTCGAGGCCACAAGTGCCACACGGTGTCAGAACCCGCCGGGAGCCCCAAGTGCCAACCCTGGATTCCCATCCACAAACAGCATGTGCAGCCCTGGCAGCACGCGTGGCACGGGGTCCAAACAGCCGGTGTGGCCGAGTCCTGGTGCCACAACTGGATCTGCCAGAGCTGTTGGCATCCTGGGGTCTCTCTGGTTTCGGGGGCCACAGAGCAGGACTGGATCTCCCAAATGGAGCCAATCCGGGGTCACATCCCACCACAGCCCCTGCCCTGGGGGCACCGAGGGACCCCAACCACTTCAGCTTCCGTCCCTATGGCCACAATGTCCCTGAGCACAGGGACCCCTGCCACCCCCTGACTCCGGCAGCTGGGGATTGCCCAAAGCACCCCCACGGTGTCCCCTGTGTCCCCAAACCCGTGCACCCAGTGTCCCCCCCGGCCACCCCCACTCACCTGCCACAACTCCACGCTATGGGGAGCGTCGAGATGAATTGGGGTGCCCAGGGGGTGACAGGGACATGGGTCGGGGGCCACCACTGGCTGCTCCCCGTGTGCCAGAGCAGCGGTGGCAGCCGTGCCCGGGCGCGTCTGACAGCAGCCGTGCAGGGGGGGCTGGGGGTTCCCCGCCCTGCGCCCCCACGTTCCCCCCAGCCCCCCCAGTGACCTTGAGGCCGCGGCGCTGGTGGAGGACGGGGACGAGGATATTTTTAGCTGGGCAGTGTCACTCCCATCGCATCCTCATTGTCACCGCCACGGGCGGCTGCCTCCCACGCCCCCCACTCCAATCCTGCCCCCACTCCCCCCCCCCCCCCGGCTCCCTGGGGGCTGTGGGGTGCTCAGCGGGTGGGGCCAGAGGCAGCTAAATGAGCCCTGGACCCCCAGAGCCTTGCGGATCCTTCCGCATCTCCATTGTGCCAGGGGGTCCCCCACGAGCCAGGGGATCCCTGGAACCCAGGGGATTCCCAGGAGCTAAGGAGGGATTCCCAGGAGCCAGGGGATCACCAGCTGCTAAAGGGGATGCCCAGGACCTATGGGGAGCTAAAGAGGGATCCCAGGAGTGAGAGGATCCCCAGGAACTATGAGGGGGTCCCCAGTAGCCGTGGGAACCCCAAAAGCTAAAGAAGGACCCCCAGAATCCAGGGGATCCTCAAGAGCTAAAGGGGGGGTCCCCAGGATTCAGGGGATCCTCAGGAGCTAAAGGGGGGTCCCCAGGATCCAGGGGATTCCCAGGAGCGAAGGGGACGGGGTCCCCAGGAGCTAAAGCAAACGCCCAGGAGCTAAAGGGGGGGTCCCCAGCCCGCCGCCCCCCCCCCCCCCCCCAGTGCACCCACCTGCAGGCAGACCCCGGCCTCCGCTGCCCTCGAGCGCTGCCGCCGGTGCCCATGGCCCGGCGTTGGCACGTGCCGGCGCGGCGCTGAGCCCGGCTCGCCGGGAGGCTCGGTTGGCACAACCGGGCGAATTGGGGGCCGGGGGTGTCCGTGTGCCTCGACTCCGGCCCCACGGTCCCACCTGGCCCCACGCAGCCGCCCCGTGCCTCGGTTTCCCCAGCGCGCTGAGCGGAGGGTGCGGGGATGGCGATGCGGTGGGGCTTTGCCGTTCCGCTCCCACGCGCAGTCGCGCGCTCCCGCTGCCTCTCCCGCTCCCTCCCGGCCGCCCCGGCCACCGCAGCTTTTGTCTGAAGCTAAAATTAGCCGCTTGCCGGCTCCCCCTCTTTAATTGCCACAGCTGAGGGGACGTGGGCGATCGCCCGTCCCGCGCATCCCCCAGCGCCCACGCAGCCGCCACGATTCTCCCTCCTCGCCTCCCAGCACCAGCGCAGCCGGGGCACCGGGAAACCGGAGCTGTGGTGGCTCTGAACCGGGCACAGCGGTCCTGACACGACCACGGTGGTTCTGACCCAGCCACAGTGTTTGTGTGTGCGCGTGCACGCGTGGCTTTGCGTGTGCAAGGAGTGCAAGGGATGCATGAGTGGTTTTGCATGTGCATGGAAGGGTTGCACACGTGGCTTTGTGTGTGTGCAAGAGTACACACATGGCTTTGTGTGTCTATGTGCAGAGGATGCTCTCATGGCTTTGTGCGTGTGCAAAGGGTTGCACATGTGGCATTGTGTGTGCACAGGGTGCACACGTGGCTTTGTATGTCTGCAAGGGGTGCACACGTGTCTGTGTGTGCATGCAGAGGATGCTCTCATGGCTTTGTGCGTGTGCAAAGGGTTGCACATGTGGCATTGTGTGTGCACAGGGTGCACACGTGGCTTTGTATGTCTGCAAGGGGTGCACACGTGTCTGTGTGTGCATGTAGCGGATGCTCTCATGGCTTTGTGCGTGTGCAAAGGGTTGCACATGTGGCATTGTGTGTGCACAGGGTGCACACATGTCTGTGTGTGTGTGCAGAGGATGCTCTCACGGCTTTGTGTGTGTGCAAGGGGTGCACACATGTCTTTGTGTGTGCGCGTGCGTGTGCAAGGGGTGCCTGCATGGCTTTGTATGCATGCAGGGGTTGCACACATGGCTTTGTGTGTGTGTGTGCAAGTGGTGTACGCGTGGTTTTGTGTGTTGGGAGTGTGTGTGCAAGGGATGTATATGTGTCTCTGTGTGTGTGCAAAGGGTGCACACGTGGCTGTGTGCAAGGTGTGCATACATGGCTGTGTGGGTGTGCAAGAGATGCACATCTTCCTTTGGGTGTGTGTGTGGAGGTGTTGCCCGCGTGGCTTTGTCTGTGTGTGTGCAGGAGGTGCAGGGCTGCTCCACGCTGTGCTGTGTGCGCGGTGCTGCAGTGTGCGGGGGGGGGGGGGGTGCGGGGGGGGAGTCCGGGGGAAGGGGTGTCGTGAGGGGGGGGTGGGGAGGCACGCCGCCGCCCGCAGGGTTGTCTGGTGCAGGGGCGGGGGGCGTGAAGTAAGGGGGGCTGCGTGGTGCAGGGGTGTGCACAGTGCGGGGCGGGGGAGGCTGCGTGGTGCAGGGGTCTGCACAGCGCGGGGGGGGGGGGGGGGGCTATGGTGCAGAGCGTATTCTGCAGAGGGAACCGTGCGCGGGGCGGGGGGCTGCGGGGGAGGTTGTTGAATGCGGGGGCGGCGGGGGGGGGATGCCCAGTGAAGGGGAATCCGCGGGGGAGGCGGATGCCTTGTGCAAGGGGGGAGCATGCCCAGTGCGGGGGGGGATGCCCAGTGCGGGGGGGGGGGGGGGGGGGGGCGAATGCTCAGTGCAGAGGAGGAAGGGATGCCCAGTGCGGGGAGCGGATGCCCGGTGCAGAGGAGGGAGGGGATGGAGAGGGATGCCCGGTGCGAGGGGGGTGCGGGGGTGGGGATACCCGGTATAGGAGAGGGCGATGCCTGATGCTCGGGGGAGGAATGCCTGGTGCGGGGGGGAAGATGCTCAATGCAGAGGAGGAAGGGATGCCCAGTGCGGGGGAGGGAGGGATGCCGGGTGCGGGGGGGAGTGGGGTGGGGTGGTGGTGCTCGGTGCAGAGAAGGGAGGGGGCGGTGAGGGATGCCCAGTGCGAGGGGGACGCTCGATGCAGGGTGGCGGGGGATGCCCGGTGCGGGAGGGGGGATGTTCAGTGCAAAAGAGGAAGAGATGCCGGGTGCGGTGGGAGGGGGATGCTCAGTGCCGGGGGGGGGATGCCCTGTGCGGGGGGAGGATGCCCGGTGCGGGGGGAAGGGGATGCCCGGAGCAAGCCCTGCGCGGCTGCGCGATCGCAGAGAGGATCCCGGTTCGCGTGACACCCCCAGTCCCCCGCGGGTTCCCCCACCCCCGCAGCCGAGCAGCCCGTTGCCATGGCAGCGGGTCCCCCCTTCCTCGGGCTGCCCAATCCCCCCCCCCCCCCCCCCCCGCATGGGTGGAGGGGGGTGAAAGGGGATTCCCCGGGGGGGGGGGGGCGAGGGAGAGGCAGGGAATCCCTCCCCCCATCGCCATTTCCCCCCCTCCCCTGGCAGCGGGGACCCCCCCTCTGCAGCCGCTTTGCTGGGGTGGGGGGACACATCAGGACCCCCGCAATGCAGTAGGGGGAGGATGTTCCCCGTTAACCCCTTCTGCATCACGGGGATCCCCCCTCCTGCACCGCGGGATTCCCCCATCCCGCCTTTGCAATGGGGTCCCCCCCATTAATCCTAGAGTTGTACTGTGGGGGGGATCTCCCCCCTGAAGGATTTCCCCCCCCCATTAACCCTTCCCTTAACGGGGCTTTCTTTCTTTGTATTGGGGGGGAGGCAGCCCCCCATCAGCCCCTTCCACCCCCTCAAGCACAGCAGGAGGGGTCCCCTTTCCCTGGGGCTGAAATGGGGGCTCAGCCTTCCAGCACCCCAGGGAAGGATTGGGGGTGTCCTGCACACCACAGCCCCCCCCCCAGCTTGGCTGGGTCCCTTTGCTCCCCCCCCTCTTCTCATTCCTGGGAGGGAAAACCCTGGAATTGCCGCAGTGCTGAGGAGGAGGAGGGTGGGCTCTGCTGCACAAAGCCAGGGCTGTGCAGAGCCCAAGGCCCCTGCGCCACGGAGGGAGCGGGTGAGGGCAGGGAGGGGGGCACCCCCAGCACCGTCAGGGCTTGGGGGGGGGGGGGGGGGGGGGCCACCCTGCAGCCTGGGGGATGTGGGGATAAAGAGGGGGGGGGTGAAGCTCAACCCAGGGACCCGGGAAGGGGAGCACTCACATGGGCTCGTTATTCCAGCATCAAGGAGCGGCGCAGGCAGCGGTGGGGGGGGGGTCACCAGCATCAGTCACTGAGCCCACAGCCGGTTGAGGGGAGGCACGAAGCCCCCCCCTTTTCCCCTCGAGATCCCCAATCCCAGCAGGAACCACAAAACCACAGCCAGTAGGATTTTTAGCAGCCAGTCCAGGGGATAAAACAGCCCCCACCTAGAGGAAAAGCGCCCTCCACCCCGCGCCTTTACCCCTCCGACACATTCAAAGGGGTTTTTGGGGAGGGTAATTTTTAATTGGGGTCAAACACAACAAACTTCTCACAGTAAGGGGGGACACCAAGTGCATTCCACCCCATTTTTACTGGGTGGGGGGCTGGCCCAGCTCTCCCAATCTGGTTCCACAAGCGAGGGATGGGGAGAGCCCCAAAACGGCCGTGGGCACTCGGTTTTGGCTCCAGCATCGCCTCCTCGAACCACCAAAGTGCAGATGGCTCCTGCAGCAATCCAGGTGATCTGGGCACAGGCTGTGCCTTGTCTGGCTCAGGATAAACCCCATTTCTTTAGTACCATGAGGAGAATGCCCAGTCTGAGCTGCTGCCCTGGAATGCTGCAGGATGCCAAGGCAGCCGTGAGCTTGGCTGTTAAACACACACCAACGGCAACAGAGCTGCTGCCCCGTCAAAGGTTTCAACCTTAGGGAAGAATTTCACACCAAGAAGAGATGGGAAGAGAGGGAAACCCAGTGCCTGCTCAAAGCTCGGGGGGCAGGACTTTGCTATAGCTCCAGGGCTGAGCCTCTCCACTCCTGTCACCACCCTCCCAAGGAGATATCTTTGTGCCTGAGGGGAGCAGAGGTGGCACGGCCAGGACAGCGGCCAGCAGAGCCAGCAGTGTCACAGCCCCTTCCCCAGGCCCACAGGGCATCCTCCTGCCTGAGCCTGGAGCAGGCAGGGGAAAAAGCATTGGGAGAAGCAGCATGTTCCCTTCTAGGGGCAGTTCTTGGGTTGTAGCCCCTCCAGGAACCCTCTAGTCCCACCAGAAGCTGTGAGGCTCTGGGCAAGGCCACCAGGGAAGTCACACAGAGAAGCCTGGCACCAGTGTCCCGCACGGACAAGGCAGGAACCACGCTGTGTCGAGCCATTTATCCCATTCCAACGATGATGGAAGGTTATTTTCCCTCTTCCCCACACCAAACACCGTGCTGATGGAACATCTACACCCGTTGTGGTTCCTCCTGCCCAGCTGGGATCAAGGAACAGCGATCCCAGTCTGGCATCTCTTCGGGGACACCCCAGCACGGAGGATGACCCCAGCAACACAGGGCAGGTGTTGTCCTCATGATGGTTGCAAATATTGACCCTGCAGAGCACGAGGGTGCAGCACAGCTACGGTAGAGACGGGGATGAACACGGTGTGGCTGCAGTCCAGGCGGTGGGGGGGGTTAACGCACGGTGCCAGCCAGCATGGGGGTCCCAACTTTGGCAGGTGACAGCGCTGACACCGCACCTCACGAGCACTGCCCTTGCTGAAGGTCAGGAAGGGAGTTAGTAGCTGGTTTTTAAAAGACAACAATGGAATTCAGAAGAGTGAAGGTGGTGACAGTCTGTCCAGGTCGCTCCGCAGCGGCTGCCGGCGGAAGGGTGAGCGTGGCACGGGGGAAAGGCCGTCAGCAGACACGGCCGGGCACCACCAGGTGCCAAGGTGAGCCATGGCCTCGCACTTCTCTTAAATCCAAGAACAAGGAAAGACAGAAAGTGAGGGCAGGGGAGGAAAATAAAATGAGAGGAGGTTCCTTGTGCCTCCTGTTTTCATCCGAGCAGAGCCCTGGGGGCTCCAGCCCACTGTCCGTGGGGGATGGATCAGCTCTAGTTCTACTTTTGGCTGTTGTAAGCTTTGTGCCTCTGGTTCATGGGGTTGTCTGGTGACTTCATCCACTCCTTCTTGAGGAGCTGCTTGAGCTGGGACAGGCGCATGTTGGGGTTCTCTTGCTTCAGGCGTGGCAGGTTGACCTCTTCAAAAGCTGTGAAGGCAGCTTTCATCCGGCGCTCGGGATGCCGGTCCAGATCATTGGCGACGCTGCCCGGGGGGGAATTCAGAGAGAGAAAGGCATCAGAAACACCTCCCTGCCAGCACCAGCCCCTCACCCAGCTCTGATCCCCTGTCAGCACAACCAAGTGCACACAGAACAACCCAGGTGATAGAGCAGGAAACCCTGTGTTACCTCCCCGACCCACTTTAAACTCTCTCCACAGGACAACAGGGTGGGGACGTGTCCTGTTCTTGCTGTCGAGACAGAAAGTCACAATCCAAGCATGACAAGAAGCCAGTTCTGCAGCAGGGAGTGTCTGCAAGAACCTCTCCTAAGGAAAGCCACACCTTCAAAGAGGGCACCACTATGACACGGCCACGTACCCGAGGGCAGCAATGGCATCTTCGATCGTCCTGGCCTCCACTGATCCTTCCTCCAGCATCCTTCTGTTGATGTTCTCTTCCAAGGGGACCTCCAAGTGTGTCTTCTCCTTCTCCACTGCACAGGGAAGGGGGAAAGGAAGAAACGTTAATGTCAAACCCAGCCAGTGCAAAATCAAAGCACTTGAAGAAAGTGTTGAGAAAACTCAACAAGAGTTGAGTCCCGGTCCTGGAAGAGAAGAGCTCCTGCTCTGCAGCTCTGCTTCCCCACCTCAAGGCAACAGGAGGTTCCTTCTCCCCCATCTGGGTGTCAGCCACAGCCCCAGCAAAGCATGCAGCACAGCAGAGCTGCAGGCAGCTCCTGCTTTCCAAACACCTTGTCCTTCAGCGACAGGAGGTGAAAAGGGAACAGCCCCCTTCCCACTCCCCAGCCCCCGCCGTGGCTGTCAGGGCCTTCCTCTGGTACCACCAGACCTGTATCCGCATTCTCCTTCTGCTGCTGGTCTTTTCTGATGGTCTCCTCGATCTGGGCCCTGGTGACCTTGCCTGGTGTCACCTGCTTGGGTGACTTCCCTTTCAGCTTCGAGTCCTCCTCCTCCAGCAGGCGCTGCAGCTCCTTCTTGCGCTCCAGCTGCTCCAGCCGCCGCTTCTCCCTCTCCTCCTGCCAGGGAGAAAGGACCAGATCACCCCTACCCTTACCCCTTCCATCACCCACTGCAGCAGCAGGAGCAGAGGGATCAAACTACCCCACTTGAAGAGGAAAAGCCACCTTGTTTTTGTTGCTAACACAGTGCTGACCTCACCTTATCAGAAGAGATGTTGGTTGGCCTGACCTGTCCCTTCAGAACAACAACTCCCCCATCCCTGCCCTGTGTGCAACCACACACTGGCTTCCCGTGGTGCCAGTACTGTGAAACACAACCCCTGCAGCTGAGAAGGAGCAGGAGGCACCAGCCAGGGCTGCTGGCAATCAGATTAAGTTTTCCACTTTAATTTTAATAAGTGGTCGGAGGTTGAAAGTTCAGCAGTTGCTCCAGATAAGCCAGTCAAGAGGCTGAATTCGTCCTCAGGCCTGGCTCATGCTCTTCCCAAGAGCCAGGGCAGGTGGTTAAACCAGATCCAACAGTGATGTAGCTCTTAATGTAATTCTAAAGTGCTTCACAAGGAGTTTAAGAGCCACTTTGCCCTCCGAGGCCCAGGGAAGAGGGTGACAAGACTGTGCAACAGGCCCTTAGGTGCTTTCAGCACTTTGGTTCTGAGTGGTTGTTCCTCTCCCAAAGCCTGCAAGGTCTGGAGAAAAGAAAGAGACAACAAGAGAGCATCTCTGTCTGGGGAAGTGTCTCATGCTGCAAAGCTCTGAGTATTTAGGTTGGTTACACAGACACTTAATTATGGCTCTCATCCATTATTCACAGGGATGGCACAAGGAACTGACTGAGCGTTAACGGAACGGGTTTACAAGGCAGCTGCATGGCAAAACCACCTCAGCAGTAACACAACCTGCTGCCCTCATCGGTGTTTAAGGAGCAGGAGAACCACCCCACATGTTGGGGCAGGGGCCACCTCAGAAATGGGAGCAAGGCTGGAGTTTGAGACTCTTTTAAGCAAAAAAAAAAAATGCAAAAATCACTCTGCTGCTCAAGAGTTCAACGGAAAACCCATCAAAACACAGACTCAAAGCCCACAAAGGCAGAATCAAAACAGACTCAAAGCCCACAAAGACAGAATCAAACCACACTCTGAGGCTGCTGCTGCTTCCACCAAGCAAGGATCAGGCCTTTCAACCAGCTGGGGAGGGATGGAATGGGAAGTCTCGCCACTCCGGGCAGCTGGGGCCAAGGATGGGAAAAAAGCCATTAGAGGGATGGAGCCTTTATTGCAATCTTCAAATCCTTGGTCATGAAGTGCTCGGTGCCAGTGCCTTGAGACACAATGGCCCAGCAACTGGACCGTGCCTGATTTCAAAGTGCAAACTTATTTATTTAAGACACCGGCGTTCCCTGCCCGCTGCTTTCCTGTCAGGCCTCTCCCTCTTCAAGCAAAGGCTGAGTAAACAAACATACTCAGGCTCCCAGATCAGGAGGGGTTTTGACCATTCCTGGAACAGGAAGGCTGTCATGAAAGGAGGGGGAAGAGTTTTCCCCTTCAAAATTTATAGACAGGGATATGCCTGAGTAAAAACGGCTGCAGGGGCTTTGCCCATCCTCACCAGTACAGCTCCACTGGGAGCTCCAGCTCAGCCACCAGGCTCTGCTTGAGCATCAGACAGTTTTGAGGAAGAATGAAGGAGAAAACTCTGTACTAAGCATGTTCCAGGCATGATAACAGTATTCTGGATATACAGTTCAAGATTCATGGGTTGAAACAGGCTGGAGCACCTCCCATCTGAGGACAGGCTGTGAGAGTTGGGGTTGTTCAGTCTGAAGAAGAGAAGGCTCTGGGGAGACCTCAGAGCAGCCTCCCAGGACTGAAAGGGGCTCCAGGAAAGCTGGGATAGGATGAGGGGGAAGGGTTTGAAGCTGAAAGAGGGGAGACTGAGATGAGATCTTAAGAGAAATGTTTTCCTGTGAGGGTGAGAGGGCCCTGGCTCAGATTGCCCAGAGCAGTGGTGGCTGCCCCATCCCTGGAGGTGTTCAAGGCCAGGTTGGATGGGGCTTGGAGCCTCCTGATCCAGTGGGAGGTGTCCCTGCCCATGGCAGGAGGTGGAACTGGCTGGGCTTTAAGGCCCCTTCCAACCCAACCCATTCTGTGATTCTATGATTCCATGAACTGCTGGAGATGCAGCAGGCACAGAGCACAAAGCCATTCCACCAGGCAGCAAGCACAGGTGGGAGAAGCAGCGTGGTATATTCAGGACACTGGTACTGAGCCTGGAACAGGGCTTGTCCAAAGAAACCACCCCCTGACTGCTCATCCTGTCACTGAAGCTCAGGGGCAACAGCTCAAGGTAACCAGGAGAAGGTGCTGGCACAGCGAGCACGTCAGTGGCTTGAATAATTCAGGAGGCAGATAAGGAGTGGATACCAAGTGCTCATGACCTATGGGAAGGAGACATTCCAGGGCAGAAAAGTTATTTATAGTTAGAGAAGATTATCTTTTACCCCTCGTTAACACAGAAGGGGAACTGTCCTGCTCAGCAGCCCCTCTTGCATCCCCATTGGGATGACAATGCACCTGATCGAGCAGAAATTCAAGGACAAAGCTCTGCTACCATTAGCTCCTTCCAAATAAAACCCTCCAAAGAGGACACATCCACTTGGGAAAGGGGAAACAGAGGCACAAAAGAGGGTGTGGAGCTGTCCTGCCTGCCTCAGGGCACCTCCAGCTGCTGGGGGAAGCTACGCCCTGCTCTCTGGCGTTTACAATTGAGTTTCTATTTGCAGGCAGCAAATAAATTGGCAGTGATATTAATTTGTCACAAGATCTGCAAAATCTACATGCTCAGGTTTCCCCAGAGGCTCTGCACCTTCTGCAGGGCTCAAAAGCAGCTGCTCCGAGCTGCCCACACACCAATCCAAAAGCCCCCAGGGCCTGAAGGTGTCGTTTCTGAAGGCTTTTCTCAGGTTGGGCCAAACCAAACTAATCCTTTATGGATCAGCTTAAATGCCCTGATGAAAGGGAGGCTTAGATTTGTCTATGTGAAACCAACCACAACGCTGTCAGAAAGAGCTGAAAGAGGGGAGGTTGAGATGAGATCTTGGGGAGAAAAGTTTTGCTGTGAGGGTGGGGAGGCCCTGGCCCAGGCTGCCCAGGGAAGTTGTGGCTGCCCCATCCCTGGAGGTGTTCAAGGCCAGGTTGGATGGGGTTTGGAGCCCCCTGAGCCAGTGGGAGGTGTCCCTGCCCTCCCTGGATGGGCTTTGAGGTCCCTTTTCAACCCAACCCATTCTGTGACTCTATAAAATGAATAATTCTCTCCCTCAGCATTGCTGGGCTGGGCAGAGCACTGGGAGGAGCACAGGTTGAGAATCCTTTAGGAGGACACTCCTGCTCCCAAGGATCTGTGTGTTTAAATGTGACTTTCCAGCCCTGCAAAGAACTGCCTGAGCAAGGAATTCATTAGCGTTCAGAACAGCTTCCCACCTGCCAGACAGAAGGAAAACAAGGTCACCTGAACACGGCTGTGAGAGCAAGTGGTCAATGGAAGCAGCCATGCTCCCAATCAGCCTCTTAGTGTGAGGCTGGAGAGTGTGCCACCAGCCTGGCAGGGCACATCGATGGCTCCTCGTGTGGCAGAAGGGCACAGCAATGCAGAAACGTGACGCAGGTAGAAAGTAAACGGGGCATAACTGACCTGGAGGACGTTTGAGTGCTCACTGAGGCACACCAGAGCTTTGAGACAGGATTGAACACGCCCCTTCCATCGCCCACAGGCAGAAGGAGGATGCTGGACCCTGAGGAGGTTGGTTCTGGGGTCTGAACCCCAGCCGGGTGTTGTGGGGTGTCCCTCCACTGCATCTGTGCTGCTCATTCAAGCCATCAGACTTCAGCATCACGTACCTGGTACCACACAGATGTCCTCCAAAGAGGGAGGAACAGTCCTTTGACCTGTCTTTTATCTGATAAGAGCTGGTGCTCACAGTTAATTCTGCACTGAATCTGAGGAAGGGAGGGGAGAGAAAGTCCCCACTCGCCTGCCTGCGCTGCCACTGCGGCTGGAAGCCGTGGCTGTGCCAGCCCACAGCCCGTGACTGAGGAGAACAGGGATGAGAAAGCACAAAACCAGCACCAGAAGAGTCACAGCTCCCTCCTGAGCTCTTCCAGCACAAGTACTCGCCCTGCATTTAACTTGAATTTCTCCCCAGACCCTCTGTGCAAAAGCCCAAAGCATCTCCTTGGTCCCACACCATCCGGACACCCTCTCTTTGCCATTCCCACTGAGCAAAGCCAAGGGAAGAGACCTCCACGGGACAGTTGCTGCCAACCCCACGCCGGGCAGAGAGAAGGGTGCCAAGGGGTTTTGAGCTGCTGCTGAATGAGGAGGAACTGCTTTCCTGGCACAAGGGCACCCGGGAAACAGAGCCCAGGCAAAACCCAGCCTGAATGGGGAGAAGGGCTTGTTTTCCCTCAGCCAGACAGCTGGGAAGGAGATTGGGAATTCAGCTGTGTCCTTCCAGCAGACACCACGTCTCCAGCAGCAGCTCCAGCCAGCAGGATCTGCCTGTGCGCACCCGCAGGGCACAGAGCGGCTAAAGCCAAGGTCAGCAGAGAGGAGAAGGTCTAACCAGCTGCTCTCGATGGATCCTCCACTCCTTTCTTCCCTTAAAGCTCCAATTTAATAAGTTTATCACCCTTCCCTGCCTGCAGCTTCACCCAGGACACACGGGTGTCCGTGGCTGTTCCTCCACCAGTCACGCTTCGGAGGAAACCACAGCAGCACCAGGTTAATGCGGAGCATCACGTTCCAAACCAGTTTGACTGCACACAGGAGGAGCAGGAAGGGACAGAAAGGATGAAACCACCTGAATGCTTAAAGAAAAGCAGTTATGCAGGTAAAACCCTGAGTTTTCCAGTAAGAAGGATGTAGGTTTTGTGCTTTGTGAGGGTGAGGAGGCCCTGGCCCAGGTTGCCCAGAGCTGCCCTATCCCTGGAGGTGTTCAAGGCCAGGTTGGATGGGGCTTGGAGCCCCTGATCCAGTGGGAGGTGTCCCTGCCCATGGCAGGGGGTGGGACTGGATGGGCTTTGAGGTCCCTTCCAACACAAACCATTCCAGGATTCTATGATTTCCAGCCACAGCTCCCCAGGGAAGATAAACTGTGACTGGTGCTGCAGTGCCACAGGAGGAACACACACATGGCAGGCTGGTGGCATTAGCTCAGATGTTCCTTTATGCATCACAGAGCCACCAAACACTTGTCAGCCTCTGCCAGCAGAGCTCAGCTCCTTGCTCTCAGGGCAGGGGGTGGCATTTTAACAAACCCCAGACTGTAGGAAACACAAACAGGACAGACATCCAGTCCCAGCAGGCATCTGGAACACAGTATCACAGTATCACAAGGTTAGAAAGGACCTCTGAGATAATAAAGTCCAACCTATAACCCTACACTAACACCAACACTAACACCAACCATCATCTAAACCATGGCACTCAGTGCCTCATCCAGTCTCCCCTTAAACACCTCCAGGGTCGGTGACTCCACCCCCTCCCTGGGCAGCCCATTCCAATGGCCAATCACCCTTTCAGTGAAGAACTTTTTCCTCACATCAAGCTTAAACTTTCCCTGATGAAGCTTGAGTCCCTGCCCTCTAGTTCTGTCACTGGTCACCTGAGAGAAGAGACCAACCCCTGCCCGACTACAACCTCCTTTTAGGGAGTTGTAGAGAGCAATGAGGTCTCCCCTGAGCCTCCTCTTCTCCAGACTAAACAGCCCCAGCTCCCTCAGTCTCTCCTCATAGGGCTTGTGCTCCAGCCCCTTCCCCATCTTCGTTGCCCTCCTCTGAACACACTCCAGTATCCTGACATCCTTCCCAAACTGGGGGGCCCAGAACTGGACACAGTAAACATGGACTTCCCTGTGCTCAACGTCCACGTGTTGCTGCTGCCCCACCAGCAAGACCCCCAGGCTGAGAGAGCCACCAAGCCCTGGCATGGAAACAGAGCTCTGTGCTCCTATTTATCTCACAGAGGCTCCAGTGGTCACTGGAAGGGGGGAAAGGGATTCAAAGCGGGGTGGAGGGTTTGGTTTCAGCACATCTCAAAGGCTTTCTGCCACTCCTGCCTGCTCAGGGTGCAGGAATGCAGAGGGGCGGCACCGCGACGTGTTACTGCCATCACCTGGGAAGAGCTGGGAAGAGCTGGGAAGAGCTGGGAAGAGCTGGGAAGAGCTGGGAAGAGCTGGGAAGAGCTGGGAAGAGCTGGGAAGAGCTGGGAAGAGCTGGGAAGAGCTGGGAAGAGCTGGGAAGAGCTGGGAAGAGCTGGGAAGAGCTGGGAAGAGCTGGGAAGAGCTGGGAAGAGCTGGGAAGAGCTGGGAAGAGCTGGGAAGAGCTGGGAAGAGCTGGGAAGAGCTGCTGCTCAGCACTGACTGCACCCTCACACACACACTGCCCTGTCCTCCTCTGGGTGCTGCAGCTGAGAGCATCAGGAGTCCCTCCTGCAGCACACAGCCAGGGTCAGCAGTGCCATCTCCATGCCAGCATCACCCACAAAACACCTCCTTCTCCAGGGAAGTCTGACACTTGGGAATGCTTTGGTTTCTGGCCTCTCTAGGATGAGGATGGAAAGTCATTTACAATCCGAGTCACACATTCCTTCTCTGCTGGGATGCAAAAGGGCAGCTTTCTCTGTTCTCCATGGGGATATTCCAACCTGATGGCACTGGAGAAGCAGATGAGGAAGGTTTCCCTGATTTATTTTTCCCAGCAACCTCCTCATTCCTGCCTGTAGGCCATTTGCTCCCCCTCACAGCTCCCCAGTCTTTGCTCAGGCTGTGGCAGCACCTGGATGAGGCTCCTGCAGCAGGAAGAGCCCCGTGTGGGCACAGTCAGGCTCTGAGTCCTTTGGCAGCTGTGACATTTCATCTGTTATGAGCTGCCAGGTCCCAAGGAGGGCTCCTGGGAAGCAAACACAGCACTCAGGTGAAATTCAGACCTAGAAATACATCTACATGGATGCAACTCCAGGTGGAAGGTCTCGAGGGAGGAGAGCTGTGCATGGTTCCAGCCATCCACAGGCTCCAGCTCACACACCACTGAGCTCATGCTCAGTTTTCCTTCTTCACTGCTCCCATCAGGTGAAAAATTCCCCAGGGAGAGCCTCACAAACCCAGGCATTGGGAGGGAGAGGGCGAGCTCTTGTTGGAGGGAAGGGAAATAACACAAACCAGAGTGCTGCCAGGAGGCAGAAGGGCACAGCAGGGCTGAACTTGGCCCTGCAGATGGTCCTTCTCCTGTGGAGCACTGAGCCCTGGAGCCCTGGCACTGAGCTCTGGAGCCCACCTCACCTGTAGATTCTTGCTGCACTTTGGATCTTTTCAAGTAAAGCCAGAAATCCAGCAGAACAACCAGCAAATTGTTGAGAATAAAGAGTGGAAACCACCTCTCCAGTTTCTCTCAACACCACTCTGAGGTGGATCCTGGTTTTCCAGTCAGCAATTCCAGCTCATGACACAGCTCCCCCTCTCCAGACTCCCCTGCCCTTCGCCTACAGGAGATGTTTTGGAAGCCAGGTCAAACAGGTCATAGCTGGCAAAATCTGAAGTAGAGCACTAACAAGGGTTTGTTGCAGGAAGTAATTAGGCAGCATTACAGGATTTCGTGGAGGAACAGCACACAGGGCTCCAAATTCCAAACGTCAAGACACATTGAAGAGGTGAAATCATGCAGAGGGACTCAGCTACTGAGGTCACGGGGACGCGCTGGCTTCCTGCCTGCCCAGCCACTGTGCCCAAGTACCAACACACAGAGCACAGCAAGCACTGGATTCACACACCCAGTAACTCCATAAATCCCATTCATGCCACCAGGAGAAGCCCTGTCTGGTCAGCAAAGGGGTAAATAATCATTTTATAATAAATCATCCGCGCAGGAAGGACAAGGAGCTGTTGGAGCGAGTCCAGAGATGATCCAAGGGCTGAAGCACCTATACAAGGACAAGCTGAGAGAGCTGGGGTTCTTCAGCCTGGAGAAGGCTCCAGGGAGACTTCAGAGCAGCCTCTCAGTACTGAAAGGGGCTCCAGGAAAGCTGGGGAGGGGCTCCTGATAAGGGAGTGCAGGGAGAGGATGAGGGGGAACGGTTTTGAGCTGAAAGAGGGGAGATTGAGATGAGATCTTGGGGAGAAATGTTTTGCTGTGAGGGTGGGGAGGCCCTGGCCCAGGTTGCCCAGAGCAGTGGTGGCTGCCCCATCCCTGGAGGTGTTCAAGGCCAGGCTGGATGGGGCTTGGAGCCCCCTGATCCCTGCCCATGGAACTGGCTTTGAGGTCTCTTCCAATCCAACCCACTCCATGATTCCAGGAGAGGCAGCTCAGTTACCACCACTCATTGTTTCTAGAAAAATCCACTAAACTAGAAGGTTGATTTATCCAATGCCGATGCAGAACAACATCAAAACCCAAATAACACAGGAATGAGCACTGAGGTGCTCTGTTTAACAAACACCAAGGCAAATGGGCACCCAGAGAAGAGCAAGAGCAAAGCAGAGAGGACTTTTTGAGGGAGACACATCCTGATGTGTGGCAACTCAAGCTGGGGAGAAATAAAGCTTTGCAATCCCTTAACCCTGATTTCTTTTTCTTTCTACAAAAATCAAAGACAATTTAAGAAAGGAATAGAATGAAAAAAAAAAAAGCTAAAGAACTACTTGGTCAAACCCAAGCCCTGCAGCAGAGTTCTTGATCTCTTACTTAATTCACTGTAAAATGATTCCAGCAATGAAACTTTTACCGCCTCCCTTGGGAATTCAGCTCCAAGATCCTGCAGCTTTCTGAATTCCACATCAAAGCTCACACTTACTCCCACACTTCTTTTACTCCCTGCTTCTTTTAGCTCCTGGAAGAGCCACTATTTCCAGCTCCTCTGCCCCAAACTGAGGGCAGGACAAGCAGAGACACAGCGCCAGCTGGGGACAGAGGAGAAATGACCCTGTCTGAGCAACCCAGCCTCTCACAGCCTTAGCAAGAGGCTGCCTAGAAGAAACCCTTCCACCTTCCCAGCCATTCACCTTCCTCTGCTCCTTCCTCATCACGTGTTTGTCTTCATCCTTCCAGTAGGCATCTTCCAGCTCCTGCTGACGTTTGGCATCAGCTGCTGCCTTTGCCTCAGCTTTCCTCGCGCGGGCAGCAGCCGACTTGGTATTTTCACCTTGGAACTTCTTGGGCATCACTCAAGGTGCTCTGTGGAGAAGAAAAAGAGGGTCAGATCTTTATGCTGCCCAGAATCTAGAGTTCATTGTCTCCCTGGGAAGCAGGAAGAGCTGGAGCTCACACCATGAAAACCCCCTTTTCTTACTGCCTCGTGCCATTTCGAGATGCCGGGTAGGATGGATCTGGCAATGTCCCAGCTCTCCCAGGAGGAAGTTGGCTCACCCCACACCACCCCACAATTCCTGTGCTGTAACAACAGGATAAACTGGGCTGCAAGGATCCTGGTACTAAGTCAAAAGCACCACTGCCCTGCAAGCCAAACCCTCCTCTGCTGCAGAGTTGAAATGATGCTGGGTGCTTTTGCTCCAAGGAAGCTCCAAGGGGAATTCCCTGCTGCCAGCAGCGCAGGATGAACCAGCACAAACGCTGTATCACATTCTCTGAGTGGTTATACAGAAAAGCTGCCCCATTTATCTTGGATAAATGACCATGCAGACACACTGTATTAATTCCCCCCACATTGCCAGGGCAGAAGTCCCAAGCACAAAAATTAACGAGGCTCAAAAGCCCCAAAAGCCAGGCTCAAAATTAATGAGGCTTTATGAAAGGCCCTTCTTCTCAGCTCGCTGCCCACACAGACACCACAGTCTGGATGTTAAATCTTCACTTTTAATGGCAGATAAATTTGTTAAATGAGAAACAACCAGGAAGAGCTGATGTTCAGTGCTGGCTGCTCAGACCCTGAGCTTTTCAAAGCCTGTGCTGGATTAAATCCCTCCTCCTCCCTGATATGTGCTCCAATGCTTCTTGAGGTGCACGATCTGGGCTGGGTCCCAGGACAGCACAACAATGTGTGGGAGGGTGAGGGATGCCTCAGCCACCTCAGGGCCACTCCCACAGCCGAAAGGGCTCAGCCTTATGCCCAGAACCACCCTGTCCCGAGTTGCCTGACCACAGCATCTGCTGTCACCTGCCCAGGTGAAACTCCTCCCAGCCATCCTCCGTGCCAGTGCCCCTGATACCCACCCTCCAGCCCCCCTCTCCCACAACCCCTGCACCCTCCCTGCCCATAACAGAGCCCCCCAGCTGCCCTTCCTCCTCAGCTTAAGAAAGGAACAGCTTTACCCCTCCCCCTCTGCCCCCTTCTAACCCTCCCCCTCTACCCTCCCCCCCTCTTCTCGCCCTCCCCCAGGGCCCAGGTCCGTCCCCACCTCCCCCAGCCCTTCCCCTTTTGCTCAAATCTCCCTCAGCCCTTCCCCTCTCCCCTCCAGGGCCCAGGCCTCCTTCTCCACTCCTTTCCCCTCCCCTCAAATCCCCCCTAAAGCCTTTCTCCTCACCCCTCTTCTCGCCCTCCCAGGCCTGCCCCCACCCCCCAAGGCCTTCCCCTCCCCACCCAGGGCCCAGGCCTGGCCCTCTCCTCAAATCCCCCTTCCAGCCCTTTCACTCTCCCCTCCCCTCGTCCCCTCGCCCTCCCCCAGGGCCCAGACCTGTGTCCCCCCCCGCCCCAGGCCGTCCCCGCCGCCCGTCCCCGTCCCTACCCGGACCCGCCGCTCCGCCCGTCGCGCTCTTTTTGCGTCACAGCCGCGCGCGCCCGCGCCGGGGGAAAGAGCTATGCGACAGGCGCCGGCTCGCGCCCCACTGCCGCCATCTTTGTTAAGGGCACTGCCAGCTCCTCAGGCGCAAGGATGCCGGTGCCCGGTGGAGGCGGGGAGCGACGGGACGTACGGCAGCTCCCCGCTCATGGTAGTGCTCGCAGCGCGGCGGAGAGCCCGGGAGAGACCCCCTCAGTCCTCCGCCCTCTGCTGCTGCTTCCTCTGCCCGCAACAAAGATGGCGGCGCGACCGAACGGCGCCTGTGGGCGGGGCCGAGTGCAAGTGGGGGGGGGGGGGGGGGGGGCGGGGGCTGACAGGGTGCGGGACCATTGTTACTGGGTGGGCGGGGCTTAACAGGGTGTGGTCAGTTGTCACCGGGGTGGGCGGGGCTTCTCGGAGCAGGGCCCGCCCCTATAGGCCCAAAGCACCCCATGTGTCCCCTCCCAGTTTGACACCCACCCCATGTCCATGGGAGTGGGGAACCCCCTCGGTCCCTCATGCCCCCCTCTCAGCCCCCCCATCCCCCCCCCAGCCCTTACTGTCACCCCCCCCCCAGCCCCTCCCAGTCCCCCTCCAGTCCCCCCAGTCACCCTCTGCTCCCCCACAGTTCTTACTGCTCCCCCTGCCCCCCCACCCCACCCCAGCCCCACATCTCCCCCTCTCCCCACAACCCCCTCTGCCCCCTCATTCATCACCCCCACCCTCAAGGACAGGTTCCCACCATCAATGTTTCCTCCTTTATTGTGGACCCCGGGTCAGGGTTGTGCCCCCCAACTCTGCCGTCCCCCCACCCCGCAACCACGTCACCCCCCCCTGCCCTACACGTGGGTCTCCTGCAGCAGGCGGGTGGTGGCAGTGCCAGAGCCGATGGGGTCCTGGGGGGCTCCCACCTTGCCCGGGGGCTCTTCCCCAGGGGTGTTGTCACCCGTGGGGGACACCGCGGACGGCTGCCTCACGATGTCCCACCACAGCACGCCTGGGGGCAGCCGTGTCTGCTTGGTGGGCCCTGCTGGAAAGGGGGTGCCATGAGGGGCTGGTGGGGGGCCCCTGGCACTGGGTGACATCCCCTCCCAGCCCCGAGCCTCACCTGGCAGGGAGCTGAGCAGGACCCCCAGCAGCACCGTGGTGAGGGTCCCCAGCGCCCCGTAGTACAGGTAGGAGATGGCGTAGAGGTCACCCAACACAGCCGGCCTACGAGGGGTGGGGGTCAAGGACCACGGAGGTGGTGTGTGAGGTCATAGGGAACAGGGAAAGCAGAGTGACAACACAAAGAACTGGGAACGTGGTGTGATGTCACGAGGACCAAAGTGGTGTGATGTCACGAGGACCAAAGTGGTGTGACATCACAGCCAACAGGAAAATGGTGTCACACCACAGCAATCCCCTCTGTGTGTGTGTGCGTGTGTCCCCCCGCTGCCCCCCTCACCGTGGCGGGGCCGGGGGCTCCGGGTGGGCGGGCAGGGGTCCCAGCAGGAGGGTGCGGTTGGTGCCTGCGGTGCTGTTGTAGAGCGGGCAGAGGGCTCCGGAGGCGGGCAGCACCCCCATGGCGGTGGCGCTGGGTGGGTACAGCGTGCCCCCCACGGCCACCCAGAAGGAGAGGGCGAAGCCGGCAGCCAGGCCCCCCAGTACACCCTGTGGTGGAGGAGAGGGGGGTCACACAGCCTGCAGTGGGACCCCCACCCTGAACACCCCCCACCCCCCCACCCACCCATGGACTCACGGCCGTGCTGCACTTGGGCAGGAACATGCCAAGGACGAAGGCGCCCAGCAGGGGCCCGCTGATCACCCCCATCACCGTGAAGGAGCCCTGGAAGGGGTGCAGAGAACTTGGGGGGCTGTGGAATTTGGGGGTCTTGGAGGAGGAGAGAGGCCCTTGGCTGTCCTCCAGACCTCCCGTGTGCCACAACCCCGGCGGCTCAAGGGCTCTCCGGCAGCCATCGGCGCGTGGCCGCATCCTGCTCAGCTG
>JAUMJJ010000516.1:0-42325 GCA_033556795.1 Tapera naevia
GGTCGGAAAGCTGCCTCTGCCCGCGGTTCTAAAGACATCCCGGCGGTCTTCTTCTTGCCTCCCTGACGAACAGTCATTTCAGATTTTGGGAGGAATTAACACAGTTTGGGAGAAAAAAAACTGATTATGGGGAGAATGAAGCCAGTTTGTGGGGGAAAAAGCCGTTTTTGAATATAATAAACCCAGTTATGGGGAAAATGAACCAGTAATGGGGAAAAAAACCGATTATGGGGAAAATGAACAGAGTTTGGGGGGGGGGAAACCCATTTTGTAGGGAAAGGAACACAGTTAAGGTGGAAAGAAAACAGATTCTGTGGAAAATGAAATTGTAGGGAAATGAACCCAGTTTTGCTGGAATAAAAACATATTTTTGTGGGAAAATGAGGGTTTTTTTTCTCCCCCGACTGGATTCATTTTCCCCAAAATCGGGTTTTTTTCCTCCCAAATTGGGTTCATTTTCCCCAAAATCCTTTTTTTCCCACAAAAACTGGGTGCATTTTCACACAAATCAGGTTTTCCCCTCCAAACTGATTACATTTTCCAAAAATCTTCTATTTCCACTCCACACTGGGTTTATTTTCCCCAAAATCATTTTTTTCCCCATTACTGGATTCATTTCCCCAAAATCGTTTTTTTTCCACCAAAACTGAGTTCATTTTCCCGAAATCGTTTCCCCCCCTCCCCCCCCCCAAAAAAAACTGGCTGCATTTTTCACACAAATGAGATTTTACCCTCCAAACTGATTTCATTTTCCCCCAAATCCGGGTTTATTTCCCAATTACTGAGTTCATTTCCCCAAAATAATTTTTTCCCAAAGCACTGTTCATTTTCCCCAAAATCGATTTTTTTTCCACCAAAACAGAGACCATTTACCTACAAGTTGGGTTTTTCCCCCCAAACTGTGTTCATTTTCCCCCAAATTAGGGTTTTTTACAAAATTTTACAAAATTACTGGGTTAATTTTCCCCAAAATCACTTCGCCCCCCCCCCCCCCCCCCCCCCAAAACTGGATGCATTTTCATACAAATCAGGTTTTTCCCCCCCAAACTGGGTTAATTTTCACCATAATCAGCTTCTTTCCTCCCAAACTCGGTTCATTTCCCTTCAAGTTGGTTTCCTCCGCCCAAAACTTAGTTCATTTTCCCCAAAATTCGAATTTTTTAACCCAATTACTGGGTTCATTTTCCCAAAATATTTTTTTTCCCCAAAACTGGGTTCATTTTCCTTAAAAACGGGTTTTTCTGCCAAAACTGGGTTCATTTTCCGCATAATCAGCATTTTTCCTCCGAAACTAGGTTCATTTTCCACAAAATCCTTATTTCCCCCCAAAACTGGGTTTATTTTCACACAAATCAGGTTTTCCCCTCAAAACAGTGTTCATTTTCCCCAAAATCTTCTATTTCCACTCCACACTTGGTTCATTTTCCCCAAAAACAGATTTTTCCCCCAAAACTGGGTCCATTTTCCCTAAATTCGGGTTTTTTTCCACCAAAACTCGGTTCATTTCCCTAGAAGTTGGTTTTTCCCCCCCAAACTTTGTTCATTTTCCCCAAAATTCGGTTTTTTTTACCCAATTACTGGGTTCGTTTTCTCCAAAATAATTGTTTTCCCCAAAACTGGGTTCATTTTCTGCATAATCAGTTTTTCCCTCTGAAACTGGGTTCATTTTCCACAAAATTCGGGAAATGAACTGAGTTTTGGTGGAAAAAAACTGACTTTGGGGAAAATGAACCCAGTTAGGGAGGAAAAAATCCGATTTTGGGGCAAATTACCCCAATTATGGGGGGAAAAAAAATAATTTTCGGGGAATGAACCCAGTAATTGGAAAACCCGGATTCTGGGGAAAATGAACACAGTTTGGGAGGAAAGAAGCTGATTATGGGGAAAATGAAACCAGTTTTGGGGGAAAAAAACATTTTTGGTGAAAATGAACCCAGTTTTGAAGGAAAAAAAAAGATTTTGGGGAAATAAAGCCAGTAACTGGTTCAAAAATCCATATGTTGGGGAAAATGAACACAATTTGGTGGGGAAAACCCGACATGTAGGGAAATAAACCCATTTTTGGTGGAAAAAACATATTTTGAGGAAAATGAACACAGTTTTTTTTGGGAAAAAATTATTTTGGGGAAAATGAACCCAGTTTGGGAGGAGAGAAGCTGATTATGGGGGAAATGAACCCAGTTTGGGGGGGGGGGAAATATTTTGTGGAAATAAAGCCAGTAATTGGGTAAAAACCCCGGATTTTGGAGAAAAATGAACCCAGTCTGGTGGGGAAAACCCAATTTGTAGGGAAATAAACCCAGTTTTGTGGAAAAAAATATATTTTGGGGAAAATGAACGCAGTAATGGGGAAAAATCCTGATTTTGGGTAAAATGAACCAAGTGCGGAGTGGAAATAGAAGATTTTGAGGAAAATGAAATCAGTTTGGAGGGGACAACCTGATTTGTGTGAAAATGTACCCAGTTTTGGGGGTTAATAGGGATTTTCTGGAAAATGAACCTAGTTTTGGAGGGAAAAAAATGCTGATTATGCGGAAAATGAACCCAGTTTTGGGGGAAAAATCCATTTTTAAGGAAAATGAACCCAGTTTGGGGGAAAAAAATTATTTTGGGGAAAATGAACCCAGTAATCGGGTAAAAAACCCGATTTTTTTGGAAAATGAACAGAGTTTGGGGGGGGGGGGAACCAACTTGTAGGGAAATGAACCGAGTTTTGCTCGAAAAAAACCAACTTTGGGGAAAATCAACCCAGTTTGGGAGGGAAAAAAACGATTTTGGGGAAAATGAACCCAGTTTTGGGGGAAAAAAACCCGATTTTGGGGAAATGAACCCAGTAATGGGGAAAAAACCTGATTTTGGGGAAAATGAACACTGTTTGGAGGGGAAAACTTGATTTGTGTGAAAATGCACCCAGTGTTTTGAAGAAAAAAAGGATTTTGGGGAAAATGAACCCAGTTTGGGAGGATAGAAGCTGATTATGAGGAAAATGAACCCAGTTTGGGGGGGGAAAAATATTTTGTGGAAATAAAGCCAGTAATTGGGTAAAACCCCCGGATTTTGGAGAAAAATGAACCCAGTCTGGTGGGGAAAACCCAATTTGTAGGGAAATAAACCCAGTTTTGTGGAAAAAATATATTTTGGGGAAAATGAACGCAGTAATGGGGAAAAATCCTGATTTTGGGGAAAATGAACCAAGTGCGGAGTGGAAATAGAAGATTTTGGGGAAAATGAAATCAGATAGGAGGGGAAAACCTGATTTTTGTGAAAATGAACTGAGTTTTGGGGGGAAATAAGGATTTTATGTAAAATGAACCTATTTTCGGAGGAAAAAAGCTGATAATGTGGAAAATGAACCCAGTTTTGCGGAAAAAAACTGTTTTCAAGGAAAATGAACCCAGTTTTGGGGGAAAAAATGATTTTGGGGAAAATGAACCCAGTGATCGGGTAAAAAACCCGGATTTTGGGGAAAATGAACACAGTTTGTTGGGGAAAACCTAATATGTAGGGAAATAAACCCAGTTTTGGTGGAAAAAACATATTTTGGGGAAAATGAACCCAGTTTTGGGGTAAAAAAAATGATTTTTGGAAAAATTAACCCACTTTGTGAGAAAAACCCCTGATTTTGGAGAAAATGAACCCAGTAATGGGGAAAAACCCTGATTTTGGGGAAAATGAACCAAGTGCGGAGTGGAAATAGAAGGTTTTGAGGAAAATGAAATCAGTTTGGACGGGACAACCTGATTTGTGTGAAAATGTACCCAGTTTTGGGGGTTAATAGGGATTTTGCGGAAAATGAACCTAGTTTCGGAGGAAAAATTCTGATTATACGGAAAATGAACACAGTTTTGGGGGAAAAAAACGTTTTTAAGGAAAATGAACCCAGTTTTTGGGGAAAAAATTATTTTGGGGAAAATGAACGCAGTAATTGGGTAAAAAAACCCCGAATTTTGGGGGAAATCAGCAGAGTTGGGGGGGGGGGGGGAAGACTTGTAGAGAAATGAACCGACTTTTGCTGTAAAAAAACCGACTTTGGGGAAAATCAACCCAGTTTGGGAGGAAAAAATCCGATTTTGGGGAAAATGAACACTGGAGGTGAAAAAAACCTGGTTTTGGGGAAAATGAACACTGGAGGGGAAAACTAGATTTGTGTGAAAATGTACCCAGTGTTTTGTGGAAAAAAAGAATTTTGGGGAAAATGAACCCAGTTTAGGAAGAAAGAAGCTGATTATGGGGAAAATTAACCCAGTTTGGAGGGGATAACCCGTTTTTGATTAAAATGAACCCAGTTTTGAGGGAAAAACAAATTTTTTGGGAAATAAAGCCAGTAATTGGGGCTTCTCCAAAACAACCAGGTTTTGGAGAAAATGAACACAATTTGGTGGGGAAAACCCAATATTTAGGGAAATAAACCCAGTTTTGGTGGAAAAAAAACATATTTTGGGGAAAATGAACACAGTTTTGGGGGAAAAAATGATTTTGGGGAAAATGAACCCAGTAATGGAGAAAAAATCCTGATTTTGGGGAAAATGAACCCAGTGTGGAGTGGAAATTGAAGATTTTGGGGAAAATGAAATCAGTTTGGAGGGGAAAACCTGATTTGTGTGAAAATGTACCCAGTTTTTGGGGGAGAAAAAGGATTTTGGGTAAAATGAACCCAGTGTGGAGTGGAAATAGAAGATTTTGGAGAAAATGAACACTGTTTGGAGGGGAACACCTGATTTTGGAGAAAAAGCATCCAGTTTTGGGGGGAAAAAATGATTTTGGGGAAAATGAACCCAGTAATGGGGAAAAAAATGATTTTGGGGAAAATGAACCCAGTGTGGAATGGAAATAGAAGATTTTGGGGAAAATGAAATCAGATAGGAGGGGAAAACCTGATTTTTGTGAAAATGAACTGAGTTTTGGGGGGAAATAAGGATTTTATGTAAAATGAACCTATTTTCGGAGGAAAAAAGCTGATTTTGTGGAAAATGAACCCAGTTTTGCGGAAAAACCTGTTTTCAAGGAAATGAACCCAGTTTTGGGGGAAAAAATGATTTTGGGGAAAATGAACCCAGTGATCGGGTAAAAAACCCGGATTTTGGGGAAAATGAACACAGTTTGTTGGGGAAAACCTAATATGTAGGGAAATAAACCCAGTTTTGGTGGAAAAAACATATTTTGGGGAAAATGAACCCAGTTTTGGGGTAAAAAAATGATTTTTGGAAAAATTAACCCACTTTGTGAGAAAAACCCCTGATTTTGGAGAAAATGAACCCAGTAATGGGGAAAAACCCTGATTTTGGGGAAAATGAACAAAGTGCGGAGTGGAAATAGAAGGTTTTGAGGAAAATGAAATCAGTTTGGACGGGACAACCTGATTTGTGTGAAAATGTACCCAGTTTTGGAGGTTAATAGGGATTTTGCGGAAAATGAACCTAGTTTCGGAGGAAAAATTCTGATTATACGGAAAATGAACACAGTTTTGGGGGAAAAAAACGTTCTTAAGGAAAATGAACCCAGTTTTTGGGGAAAAAATTATTTTGGGGAAAATGAACGCAGTAATTGGGTAAAAAACCCCGAATTTTGGGGAAAATCAGCAGAGTTGGGGGGGGGGGGGGAAGACTTGTAGAGAAATGAACCGACTTTTGCTGTAAAAAAACCGACTTTGGGGAAAATCAACCCAGTTTTGGAGGAAAAAATCCGATTTTGGGGAAAATGAACACTGGAGGTGAAAAAAACCTGGTTTTGGGGAAAATGAACACTGGAGGGGAAAACTAGATTTGTGTGAAAATGCACCCAGTGTTTTGTGGAAAAAAAGGATTTTGGGGAAAATGAACCCAGTTTAGGAAGAAAGAAGCTGATTATGGGGAAAATTAACCCAGTTTGGAGGGGATAACCCGTTTTTGATTAAAATGAACCCAGTTTTGAGGGAAAAACAAATTTTTTGGGAAATAAAGCCAGTAATTGGGGCTTCTCCAAAACAACCAGGTTTTGGAGAAAATGAACACAATTTGGTGGGGAAAACCCAATATTTAGGGAAATAAACCCAGTTTTGGTGGAAAAAAAACATATTTTGGGGAAAATGAACACAGTTTTGGGGGAAAAAATGATTTTGGGGAAAATGAACCCAGTAATGGAGAAAAAATCCTGATTTTGGGGAAAATGAACCCAGTGTGGAGTGGAAATTGAAGATTTTGGGGAAAATGAAATCAGTTTGGAGGGGAAAACCTGATTTGTGTGAAAATGTACCCAGTTTTTGGGGGAGAAAAAGGATTTTGGGTAAAATGAACTCAGTGTGGAGTGGAAATAGAAGATTTTGGAGAAAATGAACACTGTTTGGAGGGGAACACCTGATTTTGGAGAAAAAGCATCCAGTTTTGGGGGGAAATAAGGATTTTGTGGAAAATGAATATAGTTTCGGAGGATAAAAACTATTTATGCAGAAAATGAACCCAGTTTTGGGTAAAAAACCCGTTTTTAAGGAAAATGAAGCCAATTTTGGGGAAAAAAAATTATTTTTGGGAAAATGAACCCAGTAATTGAGTAAAAAACCCGAATTTTGGGGAAAATGAACCCCGTTTGGGAGGAAAAAAACCCGATTATGAGAAAAATGAACCCAGTTTTGGGGAAAAAATTATTTTGAGGAAAATGAAATCAGTTTTGGGAAAAAAATTATTTTGGGGAAAATGAACCCAGTAATGGGGAAAAAAACCTGATTTTGGGGAAAATGAACCCAGTTTTGGGGGAAAACCCCGGATTTGGGGAAAATGAACCCAGTTTTGGGGGAAAAAATGATTTTGGGTAAAATGAACCGAGTTTTGGGGGAAAAAATGATTTTGGGGAAAATGAACCCAGTAATGGAGAAAAAATCCTGATTTTGGGGAAAATGAACCCAGTGTGGAGTGGAAATAGAAGATTTTGGGGAAAATGAAATCAGTTTGGAGGGGAACACCTGATTTTGGAGAAAAAGCATCCAGTTTTGGGGGAAAATAAGGATTTTGTGGAAAATGAATATAGTTTCGGAGGATAAAAGCTATTTATGCAGAAAATGAACCCAGTTTTGGGTTAAAAACCCGTTTTTAAGGAAAATGAACCCAATTTTGGGAAAAAAAAATTATTTTTGGGAAAATGAACCCAGTAATTGGGTAAAAAACCCGAATTTTGGGGAAAATGAACCCAGTTTGGGAGGAAAAAAACCCGATTATGGGAAAAATGAACCCAGTTTTGGGGAAAAAATTATTTTGGGGAAAATGAAATCAGTTTTGGGAAAAAAATTATTTTGGGGAAAATGAACCCAGTAATGGGGAAAAAAAACTGATTTTGGGGAAAATGAACCCAGTGTTTCAGAGGAAATAGAAGATTTTGGGGAAAAAAATCAAAACTTCACCAAAAATTACACCAAAAATTTCACCAAAATCATTATTTCCCTCCCAAAACTGGATTAATTTCCCCCAAAATCAGATTTTTTCCTCCCAAACCGGGTTCATTTTCCCCAAAATCCTATTTTTCCCCCAAAACTGGGTGCATATTCACACAAATCAGGTTTTCCCCTCCTAAAACGGTTCATTTTCCACAAAAGCTTCTATTTCCACTCCACACTGGGTTCATTTTCCCCATAATCAGGGTTTATTCCCAATTACTGTGTTCACTTTCTCAAAAATCCTTTTACTCCCCCCCCCCCCCCCCAAAAAATGGGTTCATTTATCTCAAAAACTAACCCCTTGATTTTAAAGAATCCTGGAATTTCCTTCCATGAATAGCTGCCAGAAGAGAAAGCTTTTTACCATCAGGGTATTCCTCTCTCGAAGGCTTACAAATACAGGCAAAAAGAGGATCTGCTCCTGCTTTCTTGAGCAGCCTTCACAGTGTTTCCCCGGCTTTCACACCACATTCCGGCTGCAAACATTACGTTGGTCCGGAGACAGCGCCTTCTCTTGCCGGCTGGCTCTCTAAACTGAAACCGCTCAGAAAGCTGTCTCTGGCCGCGGTTTCACAGACATCTCGGCTGTCTGCTCCTTGCCGCTCTGAGGAGCAGTCATTTCAGATATCTAGCATCACATCACAGCGCATGCAGATGACTCTAAAATCTTTCTCTCTTAGAAACTTGCTATTTATGAAAATTGTTTTAGCATGACTTTTCATCTTCTAACAATGTAATTAAAGGGAATATTATCAGATGATCTGCTCGTGCTTCAAGGACGAGGGATCCCTGTTTTCCAGTGTAGTCTCATCAGCCTCTGCAAACTCTTTCTACTGAAACAGCAGGCAGGGAATCCACAGCACATTCTCTGAACGGCACGGTTTTGTGTTTCTCCAAAGGAGAGCAGAAACTAACCCCTTGATTTTAAAGAATCACAGAATGTTCTTCCATGAATCGCTGCTAGAAGAGAAAGCATTTTAGCGGCAGGCTATTCCTCTCTCGAAGGCTGACAAATACAGGCAATCAGTCGAGCTGCTTTTGCTTTCTTGCGCAGCCTTCACAGTGTAGCCCCGGCTTTCACAGTAGGCTTCAACTGCAAACATTACGTTGTTCGGGAGACAGCGCCTTCTCTTACCGGCTAGCTCTCTAAACTGAAGCCGGTCGGAAAGCTGCCTCTCGCCGCGGTTCTACAGACATCCCGGCGGTCTGCTGCTTGCCTCCCTGACGAACAGTCTTTTCCGATTTCTAGCAGCATATTAAAGCGCGTCCACAGCAGTCTAAAATCTTGCCTCCTACCCACCCCCGAATTTTCTATTTTGGAAATGTTTTAGCATGACATCTAATCTCCTAACAATGTATTTAAAAGACAAATAATCGGATGATCTGTTCGTGTTCAAGGACGAGAGATGCCTTTTTTTCCTGTCCATTCCCTTCAGCCTCTGCAAACTGTTTCTGCTGAAACGTGTTACAACAGCCGGCAGCGAATTCACACACATTCTCTGAACTGCACGGTTTTGTTTTTCCTCCAAGGGAGTGCAGAAACTAACCCTTTGAATTTAAAGAATCCTGGAATTTCCTTCCATGAATAGCTGCCAGAAGAGAAAGCTTTTTACCGGCAGGGTATTCCTCTCTCGAAGGCTTACAAATACAGGCAAAAAGAGGATCTGCTCCTGCTTTCTTGAGCAGCCTTCACAGTGTTTCCCCGGCTTTCACACCACATTCCGGCTGCAAACATTACGTTGGTCCGGAGACAGCGCCTTCTCTTGCCGGCTGGCTCTCTAAACTGAAACCGCTCAGAAAGCTGTCTCTGGCCGCGGTTTCACAGACATCTCGGTTGTCTGCTCCTTGCCGCTCTGAGGATCAGTCATTTCAGATATCTAGCATCACATCACAGCGCATGCAGATGAGTCTAAAATCTTTCTCTCTTAGAAACTTGCTATTTATGAAAATTGTTTTAGCATGACTTTTCATCTTCTAACAATATAATTAAAGGGAATATTATAGGATGATCTGCTCGTGCTTCAAGGACGAGGGATCCCTGTTTTCTAGTGTAGTCTCATCAGCCTCTGCAAACTCTTTCTACTGAAACAGCAGGCAGGGAATCCACAGCACATTCTCTGAACGGCACGGTTTTGTGTTTCTCCAAAGGAGAGCAGAAACTAACCCCTTGATTTTAAAGAATCACAGAATGTTCTTCCATGAATCGCTGCTAGAAGAGAAAGCATTTTAGCGGCAGGCTATTCCTCTTTCGAAGGCTGACAAATACAGGCAATCAGTCGAGCTGCTTTTGCTTTCTTGCGCAGCCTTCACAGTGTAGCCCCGGCTTTCACAGTAGGCTTCAGCTGCAAACATTACGTTGTTCGGGAGACAGTGCCTTCTCTTACCGGCTAGCTCTCTAAACTGAAGCCGGTCGGAAAGCTGCCTCTCGCCGCGGTTCTACAGACATCCCGGCGGTCTGCTGCTTGCCTCCCTGACGAACAGTCTTTTCCGATTTCTAGCAGCATATTAAAGCGCGTCCACAGCAGTCTAAAATCTTGCCTCCTACCCACCCCCGAATTTTCTATTTTGGAAATGTTTTAGCATGACATCTAATCTCCTAACAATGTATTTAAAAGACAAATAATCAGATGATCTGTTCGTGTTCAAGGACGAGAGATGCCTTTTTTCCTGTCCATTCCCTTCAGCCTCTGCAAACTGTTTCTGCTGAAACTTGTTACAACAGCCGGCAGCGAATTCACACACATTCTCTGAACTGCAAGGTTTTGTTTTTCCTACAAGGGTGTGCAGAAACTAACCCTTTGAATTTAAAGAATCCTGGAATTTCCTTCCATGAATAGCTGCCAGAAGAGAAAGCTTTTTACCGGCAGGGTATTCCTCTCTCGAAGGCTTACAAATACAGGCAAAAAGAGGATCTGCTCCTGCTTTCTTGAGCAGCCTTCACAGTGTTTCCCCGGCTTTCACACCACATTCCGGCTGCAAACATTACGTTGGTCCGGAGACAGCGCCTTCTCTTGCCGGCTGGCTCTCTAAACTGAAACCGCTCAGAAAGCTGTCTCTGGCCGCGGTTTCACAGACATCTCGGCTGTCTGGTCCTTGCCGCTCTGAGGAGCAGTCATTTCAGATGCCTAGCATCACATCACAGCGCATGCAGATGAGTCTAAAATCTTTCTCTCTTAGAAAGTTGCTATTTATGAAAATTGTTTTAGCATGACTTTTCATCTTCTAACAATATAATTAAAGGGAATATTATCAGATGATCTGCTCGTGCTTCAAGGACGAGGGATCCCTGTTTTCTAGTGTAGTCTCATCAGCCTCTGCAAACTCTTTCTACTGAAACAGCAGGCAGGGAATCCACAGCACATTCTCTGAACGGCACGGTTTTGTGTTTCTCCAAAGGAGAGCAGAAACTAACCCCTTGATTTTAAAGAATCACAGAATGTTCTTCCATGAATCGCTGCTAGAAGAGAAAGCATTTTAGCGGCAGGCTATTCCTCTTTCGAAGGCTGACAAATACAGGCAATCAGTCGAGCTGCTTTTGCTTTCTTGCGCAGCCTTCACAGTGTAGCCCCGGCTTTCACAGTAGGCTTCAGCTGCAAACATTACGTTGTTCGGGAGACAGTGCCTTCTCTTACCGGCTAGCTCTCTAAACTGAAGCCGGTCGGAAAGCTGCCTCTCGCCGCGGTTCTACAGACATCCCGGCGGTCTGCTGCTTGCCTCCCTGACGAACAGTCTTTTCCGATTTCTAGCAGCATATTAAAGCGCGTCCACAGCAGTCTAAAATCTTGCCTCCTACCCACCCCCGAATTTTCTATTTTGGAAATGTTTTAGCATGACATCTAACCTCCTAACAATGTATTTAAAAGACAAATAATCAGATGATCTGTTCGTGTTCAAGGACGAGAGATGCCTTTTTTCCTGTCCATTCCCTTCAGCCTCTGCAAACTGTTTCTGCTGAAACTTGTTACAACAGCCGGCAGCGAATTCACACACATTCTCTGAACTGCAAGGTTTTGTTTTTCCTACAAGGGTGTGCAGAAACTAACCCTTTGAATTTAAAGAATCCTGGAATTTCCTTCCATGAATAGCTGCCAGAAGAGAAAGCTTTTTACCGGCAGGGTATTCCTCTCTCGAAGGCTTACAAATACAGGCAAAAAGAGGATCTGCTCCTGCTTTCTTGAGCAGCCTTCACAGTGTTTCCCCGGCTTTCACACCACATTCCGGCTGCAAACATTACGTTGGTCCGGAGACAGCGCCTTCTCTTACCGGCTAGCTCTCTAAACTGAAGCCGGTCGGAAAGCTGCCTCTGCCCGCGGTTCTAAAGACATCCCGGCGGTCTTCTTCTTGCCTCCCTGACGAACAGTCATTTCAGATTTTGGGAGGAATTAACACAGTTTGGGAGAAAAAAAACTGATTATGGGGAGAATGAAGCCAGTTTGTGGGGAAAAAGCCGTTTTTGAATATAATAAACCCAGTTATGGGGAAAATGAACCAGTAATGGGGAAAAAACCGATTATGGGGAAAATGAACAGAGTTTGGGGGGGGGAAACCCATTTTGTAGGGAAAGGAACACAGTTAAGGTGGAAAGAAACAGATTCTGTGGAAAATGAAATTGTAGGGAAATGAACCCAGTTTTGCTGGAATAAAACATATTTTGTGGAAAATGAGGGTTTTTTTCTCCCCCCGACTGGATTCATTTTCCCCAAAATCGGGTTTTTTTCCTCCCAAATTGGGTTCATTTTCCCCAAAATCCTTTTTTTCCCACAAAAACTGGGTGCATTTTCACACAAATCAGGTTTTCCCCTCCAAACTGATTACATTTTCCAAAAATCTTCTATTTCCACTCCACACTGGGTTTATTTTCCCCAAAATCATTTTTTTCCCCATTACTGGATTCATTTCCCCAAAATCGTTTTTTTCCACCAAAACTGAGTTCATTTTCCCGAAATCGTTTCCCCCCCTCCCCCCCCCAAAAAAAACTGGCTGCATTTTCACACAAATGAGATTTTACCCTCCAAACTGATTTCATTTTCCCCCAAATCCGGGTTTATTTCCCAATTACTGAGTTCATTTCCCCAAAATAATTTTTTCCCAAAGCACTGTTCATTTTCCCCAAAATCGATTTTTTTCCACCAAAACAGAGACCATTTACCTACAAGTTGGGTTTTCCCCCCAAACTGTGTTCATTTTCCCCCAAATTAGGGTTTTTTACAAAATTTTACAAAATTACTGGGTTAATTTTCCCCAAAATCACTTCGCCCCCCCCCCCAAAACTGGATGCATTTTCATACAAATCAGGTTTTTCCCCCCCAAACTGGGTTAATTTTCACCATAATCAGCTTCTTTCCTCCCAAACTCGGTTCATTTCCCTTCAAGTTGGTTTCCTCCGCCCAAAACTTAGTTCATTTTCCCCAAAATTCGAATTTTTTAACCCAATTACTGGGTTCATTTTCCCAAAATATTTTTTTTCCCCAAAACTGGGTTCATTTTCCTTAAAAACGGGTTTTTCTGCCAAAACTGGGTTCATTTTCCGCATAATCAGCATTTTTCCTCCGAAACTAGGTTCATTTTCCACAAAATCCTTATTTCCCCCCAAAACTGGGTTTATTTTCACACAAATCAGGTTTTCCCTTCAAAACAGTGTTCATTTTCCCCAAAATCTTCTATTTCCACTCCACACTTGGTTCATTTTCCCCAAAAACAGATTTTTCCCCCAAAACTGGGTCCATTTTCCCTAAATTCGGGTTTTTTTTCCACCAAAACTCGGTTCATTTCCCTAGAAGTTGGTTTTTCCCCCCCAAACTTTGTTCATTTTCCCCAAAATTCGGTTTTTTTACCGAATTACTGGGTTCGTTTTCTCCAAAATAATTGTTTTCCCCAAAACTGGGTTCATTTTCTGCATAATCAGTTTTTCCCTCTGAAACTGGGTTCATTTTCCACAAAATTCGGGAAATGAACTGAGTTTTGGTGGAAAAAAACTGACTTTGGGGAAAATGAACCCAGTTAGGGAGGAAAAAATCCGATTTTGGGGCAAATTACCCCAATTATGGGGGGGAAAAAAATAATTTTCGGGGAATGAACCCAGTAATTGGAAAACCCGGATTCTGGGGAAAATGAACACAGTTTGGGAGGAAAGAAGCTGATTATGGGGAAAATGAAACCAGTTTTGGGGGAAAAAAACATTTTTGGTGAAAATGAACCCAGTTTTGAAGGAAAAAAAAAGATTTTGGGGAAATAAAGCCAGTAACTGGTTCAAAAATCCATATGTTGGGGAAAATGAACACAATTTGGTGGGGAAAACCCGACATGTAGGGAAATAAACCCATTTTTGGTGGAAAAAAACATATTTTGAGGAAAATGAACCCAGTTTTTTTTGGGAAAAAATTATTTTGGGGAAAATGAACCCAGTTTGGGAGGAGAGAAGCTGATTATGGGGGAAATGAACCCAGTTTGGGGGGGGGGGGAAATATTTTGTGGAAATAAAGCCAGTAATTGGGTAAAAACCCCGGATTTTGGAGAAAAATGAACCCAGTCTGGTGGGGAAAACCCAATTTGTAGGGAAATAAACCCAGTTTTGTGGAAAAAAATATATTTTGGGGAAAATGAACGCAGTAATGGGGAAAAATCCTGATTTTGGGGAAAATGAACCAAGTGCGGAGTGGAAATAGAAGATTTTGAGGAAAATGAAATCAGTTTGGAGGGGACAACCTGATTTGTGTGAAAATGTACCCAGTTTTGGGGGTTAATAGGGATTTTCTGGAAAATGAACCTAGTTTTGGAGGGAAAAAAATGCTGATTATGCGGAAAATGAACCCAGTTTTGGGGGAAAAATCCATTTTTAAGGAAAATGAACCCAGTTTGGGGGAAAAAAATTATTTTGGGGAAAATGAACCCAGTAATCGGGTAAAAAACCCGATTTTTTTGGAAAATGAACAGAGTTTGGGGGGGGGGGGAACCAACTTGTAGGGAAATGAACCGAGTTTTGCTCGAAAAAAACCAACTTTGGGGAAAATCAACCCAGTTTGGGAGGGAAAAAAACGATTTTGGGGAAAATGAACCCAGTTTTGGGGGAAAAAAACCCGATTTTGGGGAAATGAACCCAGTAATGGGGAAAAAACCTGATTTTGGGGAAAATGAACACTGTTTGGAGGGGAAAACTTGATTTGTGTGAAAATGCACCCAGTGTTTTGAAGAAAAAAAGGATTTTGGGGAAAATGAACCCAGTTTGGGAGGATAGAAGCTGATTATGAGGAAAATGAACCCAGTTTGGGGGGGGAAAAATATTTTGTGGAAATAAAGCCAGTAATTGGGTAAAACCCCCGGATTTTGGAGAAAAATGAACCCAGTCTGGTGGGGAAAACCCAATTTGTAGGGAAATAAACCCAGTTTTGTGGAAAAAATATATTTTGGGGAAAATGAACGCAGTAATGGGGAAAAATCCTGATTTTGGGGAAAATGAACCAAGTGCGGAGTGGAAATAGAAGATTTTGGGGAAAATGAAATCAGATAGGAGGGGAAAACCTGATTTTTGTGAAAATGTACCCAGTTTTTGGGGGAGAAAAAGGATTTTGGGTAAAATGAACTCAGTGTGGAGTGGAAATAGAAGATTTTGGAGAAAATGAACACTGTTTGGAGGGGAACACCTGATTTTGGAGAAAAAGCATCCAGTTTTGGGGGGAAATAAGGATTTTGTGGAAAATGAATATAGTTTCGGAGGATAAAAACTATTTATGCAGAAAATGAACCCAGTTTTGGGTAAAAAACCCGTTTTTAAGGAAAATGAAGCCAATTTTGGGGAAAAAAATTATTTTTGGGAAAATGAACCCAGTAATTGAGTAAAAAACCCGAATTTTGGGGAAAATGAACCCCGTTTGGGAGGAAAAAAACCCGATTATGAGAAAAATGAACCCAGTTTTGGGGAAAAAATTATTTTGAGGAAAATGAAATCAGTTTTGGGAAAAAAATTATTTTGGGGAAAATGAACCCAGTAATGGGGAAAAAAACCTGATTTTGGGGAAAATGAACCCAGTTTTGGGGGAAAACCCCGGATTTGGGGAAAATGAACCCAGTTTTGGGGGAAAAAATGATTTTGGGGAAAATGAACCGAGTTTTGGGGGAAAAAATGATTTTGGGGAAAATGAACCCAGTAATGGAGAAAAAATCCTGATTTTGGGGAAAATGAACCCAGTGTGGAGTGGAAATAGAAGATTTTGGGGAAAATGAAATCAGTTTGGAGGGGAACACCTGATTTTGGAGAAAAAGCATCCAGTTTTGGGGGAAAATAAGGATTTTGTGGAAAATGAATATAGTTTCGGAGGATAAAAGCTATTTATGCAGAAAATGAACCCAGTTTTGGGTAAAAAAACCCGTTTTTAAGGAAAATGAACCCAATTTTGGGAAAAAAAATTATTTTTGGGAAAATGAACCCAGTAATTGGGTAAAAAACCCGAATTTTGGGGAAAATGAACCCAGTTTGGGAGGAAAAAAACCCGATTATGGGAAAAATGAACCCAGTTTTGGGGAAAAAATTATTTTGGGGAAAATGAAATCAGTTTTGGGAAAAAAATTATTTTGGGGAAAATGAACCCAGTAATGGGGAAAAAAAACTGATTTTGGGGAAAATGAACCCAGTGTTTCAGAGGAAATAGAAGATTTTGGGGAAAAAAATCAAAACTTCACCAAAAATTACACCAAAAATTTCACCAAAATCATTATTTCCCTCCCAAAACTGGATTAATTTACCCCAAAATCAGATTTTTTCCTCCCAAACCGGGTTCATTTTCCCCAAAATCCTATTTTTCCCCCAAAACTGGGTGCATATTCACACAAATCAGGTTTTCCCCTCCTAAAACGGTTCATTTTCCACAAAAGCTTCTATTTCCACTCCACACTGGGTTCATTTTCCCCATAATCAGGGTTTATTCCTAATTACTGTGTTCACTTTCTCAAAAATCCTTTTACTCCCCCCCCCCCCCAAAAAATGGGTTCATTTATCTCAAAAACTAACCCCTTGATTTTAAAGAATCCTGGAATTTCCTTCCATGAATAGCTGCCAGAAGAGAAAGCTTTTTACCATCAGGGTATTCCTCTCTCGAAGGCTAACAAATACAGGCAAAGAGAGGATCTGCTCCTGCTTTCTTGAGCAGCCTTCACAGTGTTTCCCCGGCTTTCACACCACATTCCGGCTGCAAACATTACGTTGGTCCGGAGACAGCGCCTTCTCTTGCCGGCTGGCTCTCTAAACTGAAACCGCTCAGAAAGCTGTCTCTGGCCGCGGTTTCACAGACATCTCGGCTGTCTGCTCCTTGCCGCTCTGAGGAGCAGTCATTTCAGATACCTAGCATCACATCACAGCGCATGCAGATGAGTCTAAAATCTTTCTCTCTTAGAAAGTTGCTATTTATGAAAATTGTTTTAGCATGACTTTTCATCTTCTAACAATGTAATTAAAGGGAATATTATCAGATGATCTGCTCGTGCTTCAAGGACGAGGGATCCCTGTTTTCCAGTGTAGTCTCATCAGCCTCTGCAAACTCTTTCTACTGAAACAGCAGGCAGGGAATCCACAGCACATTCTCTGAACGGCACGGTTTTGTGTTTCTCCAAAGGAGAGCAGAAACTAACCCCTTGATTTTAAAGAATCACAGAATCTTCTTCCATGAATCGCTGCTAGAAAAGAAAGCATTTTAGCGGCAGGCTATTCCTCTCTCGAAGGCTGACAAATACAGGCAATCAGTCGAGCTGCTTTTGCTTTCTTGCGCAGCCTTCACAGTGTAGCCCCGGCTTTCACAGTAGGCTTCAGCTGCAAACATTACGTTGTTCGGGAGACAGTGCCTTCTCTTACCGGCTAGCTCTCTAAACTGAAGCCGGTCGGAAAGCTGCCTCTCGCCGCGGTTCTACAGACATCCCGGCGGTCTGCTGCTTGCCTCCCTGACGAACAGTCTTTTCCGATTTCTAGCAGCATATTAAAGCGCGTCCACAGCAGTCTAAAATCTTGCCTCCTACCCACCCCCGAATTTTCTATTTTGGAAATGTTTTAGCATGACATCTAACCTCCTAACAATGTATTTAAAAGACAAATAATCAGATGATCTGTTCGTGTTCAAGGACGAGAGATGCCTTTTTTCCTGTCCATTCCCTTCAGCCTCTGCAAACTGTTTCTGCTGAAACTTGTTACAACAGCCGGCAGCGAATTCACACACATTCTCTGAACTGCAAGGTTTTGTTTTTCCTACAAGGGTGTGCAGAAACTAACCCTTTGAATTTAAAGAATCCTGGAATTTCCTTCCATGAATAGCTGCCAGAAGAGAAAGCTTTTTACCGGCAGGGTATTCCTCTCTCGAAGGCTTACAAATACAGGCAAAAAGAGGATCTGCTCCTGCTTTCTTGAGCAGCCTTCACAGTGTTTCCCCGGCTTTCACACCACATTCCGGCTGCAAACATTACGTTGGTCCGGAGACAGCGCCTTCTCTTACCGGCTAGCTCTCTAAACTGAAGCCGGTCGGAAAGCTGCCTCTGCCCGCGGTTCTAAAGACATCCCGGCGGTCTTCTTCTTGCCTCCCTGACGAACAGTCATTTCAGATTTTGGGAGGAATTAACACAGTTTGGGAGAAAAAAAACTGATTATGGGGAGAATGAAGCCAGTTTGTGGGGAAAAAGCCGTTTTTGAATATAATAAACCCAGTTATGGGGAAAATGAACCAGTAATGGGGAAAAAACCGATTATGGGGAAAATGAACAGAGTTTGGGGGGGGGAAACCCATTTTGTAGGGAAAGGAACACAGTTAAGGTGGAAAGAAACAGATTCTGTGGAAAATGAAATTGTAGGGAAATGAACCCAGTTTTGCTGGAATAAAACATATTTTGTGGAAAATGAGGGTTTTTTTCTCCCCCCGACTGGATTCATTTTCCCCAAAATCGGGTTTTTTTCCTCCCAAATTGTGTTCATTTTCCCCAAAATCCTTTTTTTCCCACAAAAACTGGGTGCATTTTCACACAAATCAGGTTTTCCCCCTCCAAACTGATTACATTTTCCAAAAATCTTCTATTTCCACTCCACACTGGGTTTATTTTCCCCAAAATCATTTTTTTCCCCATTACTGGATTCATTTCCCCAAAATCGTTTTTTTCCACCAAAACTGAGTTCATTTTCCCGAAATCGTTTCCCCCCCTCCCCCCCCAAAAAAAAACTGGCTGCATTTTCACACAAATGAGATTTTACCCTCCAAACTGATTTCATTTCCCCCAAATCCGGGTTTATTTCCCAATTACTGAGTTCATTTCCCCAAAATAATTTTTTCCCAAAGCACTGTTCATTTTCCCCAAAATCGATTTTTTTCCACCAAAACAGAGACCATTTACCTACAAGTTGGGTTTTCCCCCCAAACTGTGTTCATTTTCCCCCAAATTAGGGTTTTTTACAAAATTTTACAAAATTACTGGGTTAATTTTCCCCAAAATCACTTCGCCCCCCCCCCCAAAACTGGATGCATTTTCATACAAATCAGGTTTTTCCCCCCCAAACTGGGTTAATTTTCACCATAATCAGCTTCTTTCCTCCCAAACTCGGTTCATTTCCCTTCAAGTTGGTTTCCTCCGCCCAAAACTTTGTTCATTTTCCCCAAAATTCGAATTTTTTAACCCAATTACTGGGTTCATTTTCCCAAAATATTTTTTTTCCCCAAAACTGGGTTCATTTTCCTTAAAAACGGGTTTTTCTGCCAAAACTGGGTTCATTTTCCGCATAATCAGCATTTTTCCTCCGAAACTAGGTTCATTTTCCACAAAATCCTTATTTCCCCCCAAAACTGGGTTTATTTTCACACAAATCAGGTTTTCCCCTCAAAACAGTGTTCATTTTCCCCAAAATCTTTTATTTCCACTCCACACTTGGTTCATTTTCCCCAAAAACAGATTTTTCCCCCAAAACTGGGTCCATTTTCCCTAAATTCGGGTTTTTTTCCACCAAAACTCGGTTCATTTCCCTAGAAGTTGGTTTTTCCCCCCCAAACTTTGTTCATTTTCCCCAAAATTCGGTTTTTTTACCCAATTACTGGGTTCGTTTTCTCCAAAATAATTGTTTTCCCCAAAACTGGGTTCATTTTCTGCATAATCAGTTTTTCCCTCTGAAACTGGGTTCATTTTCCACAAAATTCGGGAAATGAACTGAGTTTTGGTGGAAAAAAACTGACTTTGGGGAAAATGAACCCAGTTAGGGAGGAAAAAATCCGATTTTGGGGCAAATTACCCCAATTATGGGGGGAAAAAAAATAATTTTCGGGGAATGAACCCAGTAATTGGAAAACCCGGATTCTGGGGAAAATGAACACAGTTTGGGAGGAAAGAAGCTGATTATGGGGAAAATGAAACCAGTTTTGGGGGAAAAAAACATTTTTGGTGAAAATGAACCCAGTTTTGAAGGAAAAAAAAAGATTTTGGGGAAATAAAGCCAGTAACTGGTTCAAAAATCCATATGTTGGGGAAAATGAACACAATTTGGTGGGGAAAACCCGACATGTAGGGAAATAAACCCATTTTTGGTGGAAAAAACATATTTTGAGGAAAATGAACCCAGTTTTTTTTGGGAAAAAATTATTTTGGGGAAAATGAACCCAGTTTGGGAGGAGAGAAGCTGATTATGGGGGAAATGAACCCAGTTTGGGGGGGGGGGGAAATATTTTGTGGAAATAAAGCCAGTAATTGGGTAAAAACCCCGGATTTTGGAGAAAAATGAACCCAGTCTGGTGGGGAAAACCCAATTTGTAGGGAAATAAACCCAGTTTTGTGGAAAAAAATATATTTTGGGGAAAATGAACGCAGTAATGGGGAAAAATCCTGATTTTGGGGAAAATGAACCAAGTGCGGAGTGGAAATAGAAGATTTTGAGGAAAATGAAATCAGTTTGGAGGGGACAACCTGATTTGTGTGAAAATGTACCCAGTTTTGGGGGTTAATAGGGATTTTCTGGAAAATGAACCTAGTTTTGGAGGGAAAAAATGCTGATTATGCGGAAAATGAACCCAGTTTTGGGGGAAAAATCCATTTTTAAGGAAAATGAACCCAGTTTGGGGGAAAAAAATTATTTTGGGGAAAATGAACCCAGTAATCGGGTAAAAAACCCGATTTTTTTGGAAAATGAACAGAGTTTGGGGGGGGGGGGAACCAACTTGTAGGGAAATGAACCGAGTTTTGCTCGAAAAAAACCAACTTTGGGGAAAATCAACCCAGTTTGGGAGGGAAAAAAACGATTTTGGGGAAAATGAACCCAGTTTTGGGGGAAAAAAACCCGATTTTGGGGAAATGAACCCAGTAATGGGGAAAAAACCTGATTTTGGGGAAAATGAACACTGTTTGGAGGGGGAAAACTTGATTTGTGTGAAAATGCACCCAGTGTTTTGAAGAAAAAAAGGATTTTGGGGAAAATGAACCCAGTTTGGGAGGATAGAAGCTGATTATGAGGAAAATGAACCCAGTTTGGGGGGGGAAAAATATTTTGTGGAAATAAAGCCAGTAATTGGGTAAAACCCCGGATTTTGGAGAAAAATGAACCCAGTCTGGTGGGAAAACCCAATTTGTAGGGAAATAAACCCAGTTTTGTGGAAAAAATATATTTTGGGGAAAATGAACGCAGTAATGGGGAAAAATCCTGATTTTGGGGAAAATGAACCAAGTGCGGAGTGGAAATAGAAGATTTTGGGGTAAATGAAATCAGATAGGAGGGGAAAACCTGATTTTGTGAAAATGAACTGAGTTTTGGGGGGAAATAAGGATTTTATGTAAAATGAACCTATTTTCGGAGGAAAAAAAGCTGATTATGTGGAAAATGAACCCAGTTTTGCGGAAAAAACTGTTTTCAAGGAAAATGAACCCAGTTTTGGGGAAAAAATGATTTGGGGAAAATGAACCCAGTGATCGGGTAAAAAACCCGGATTTGGGGGAAAATGAACACAGTTTGTTGGGGAAAACCTAATATGTAGGGAAATAAACCCAGTTTTGGTGGAAAAAACATATTTTGGGGAAAATGAACCAGTTTTGGGGTAAAAAAAATGATTTTTGGAAAAATTAACCCACTTTGTGAGAAAAAACCCTGATTTTGGAGAAAATGAACCCAGTAATGGGGAAAAACCCTGATTTTGGGGAAAATGAACCAAGTGCGGAGTGGAAATAGAAGGTTTTGAGGAAATGAAATCAGTTTGGACGGGACAACCTGATTTGTGTGAAAATGTACCCAGTTTTGGGGGTTAATAGGGATTTTGCGGAAAATGAACCTAGTTTCGGAGGAAAAATTCTGATTATACGGAAAATGAACACAGTTTTGGGGGAAAAAAAACGTTTTTAAGGAAAATGAACCCAGTTTTTGGGGAAAAAATTATTTTGGGGAAATTGAACGCAGTAATTGGGTAAAAAAACCCGAATTTTGGGGAAATCAGCAGAGTTGGGGGGGGGGGAAGACTTGTAGAGAAATGAACCGACTTTTGCTGTAAAAAAACCGACTTTGGGGAAAATCAACCCAGTTTGGGAGGAAAAAATCCGATTTTGGGGAAAATGAACACTGGAGGTGAAAAAAACCTGGTTTTGGGGAAAATGAAACACTGGAGGGGAAAACTAGATTTGTGTGAAAATGCACCCAGTGTTTTGTGGAAAAAAAGAATTTTGGGGAAAATGAACCCAGTTTAGGAAGAAAGAAGCTGATTATGGGGAAAATTAACCCAGTTTGGAGGGGATAACCCGTTTTGATTAAAATGAACCCAGTTTTGAGGAAAAACAAATTTTTTGGGAAATAAAGCCAGTAATTGGGACTTCTCCAAAACAACCAGGTTTTGGAGAAAATGAACACAATTTGGTGGGGAAAACCCAATATTTAGGGAAATAAACCCAGTTTTGGTGGAAAAAAAACATATTTTGGGGAAAATGAACACAGTTTTGGGGGAAAAAAATGATTTTGGGGAAAATGAACCCAGTAATGGAGAAAAAATCCTGATTTTGGGGAAAATGAACCCAGTGTGGAGTGGAAATTGAAGATTTTGGGGAAAATGAAATCAGTTTGGAGGGGAAAACCTGATTTGTGTGAAAATGTACCCAGTTTTGGGGGAGAAAAAGGATTTTGGGTAAAATGAACCCAGTGTGGAGTGGAATAGAAGATTTTGGAGAAAATGAACACTGTTTGGAGGGGAACACCTGATTTTGGAGAAAAAGCATCAGTTTTGGGGGGAAAAAATGATTTTGGGGAAAATGAACCCAGTAATGGGGAAAAAAATGATTTTGGGGAAAATGAACCAGTGTGGAATGGAAATAGAAGATTTTGGGAAAATGAAATCAGATAGGAGGGGAAAACCTGATTTTTGTGAAAATGAACTGAGTTTTGGGGGAAATAAGGATTTTATGTAAAATGAACCTATTTTCGGAGGAAAAAAGCTGATTTTGTGGAAAATGAACCCAGTTTTGCGGAAACACCTGTTTTCAAGGAAATGAACCCAGTTTTGGGGGAAAAAATGATTTTGGGGAAAATGAACCCAGTGATCGGGTAAAAAACCCGGATTTTGGGGAAAATGAACACAGTTTGTTGGGGAAAACCTAATATGTAGGGAAATAAACCCAGTTTTGGTGGAAAAAACATATTTTGGGGAAAATGAACCCAGTTTTGGGGTAAAAAAATGATTTTTGGAAAAATTAACCACTTTGTGAGAAAAACCCCTGATTTTGGAGAAAATGAACCCAGTAATGGGGAAAAACCCTGATTTTGGGGAAAATGAACCAAGTGCGGAGTGGAAATAGAAGGTTTTGAGGAAAATGAAATCAGTTTGGACGGACAACCTGATTTGTGTGAAAATGTACCCAGTTTTGGGGGTTAATAGGGATTTTGCGGAAAATGAACCTAGTTTCGGAGGAAAAATTCTGATTATACGGAAAATGAACACAGTTTTGGGGAAAAAAACGTTTTTAAGGAAAATGAACCCAGTTTTGGGGAAAAAATTATTTTGGGGAAAATGAACGCAGTAATTGGGTAAAAAACCCCGAATTTTGGGGAAAATCAGCAGAGTTGGGGGGGGGGGGGAAGACTTGTAGAGAAATGAACCGACTTTTGCTGTAAAAAAACCGACTTTGGGGAAAATCAACCCAGTTTTGAGGAAAAAATCGATTTGGGGAAAATGAACACTGGAGGTGAAAAAAACCTGGTTTTGGGGAAAATGAACACTGGAGGGGAAAACTAGATTTGTGTGAAAATGCACCTAGTGTTTTGTGGAAAAAAAGGATTTTGGGGAAAATGAACCCAGTTTAGGAAGAAAGAAGCTGATTATGGGGAAAATTAACCCAGTTTGGAGGGGATAACCCGTTTTTGATTAAAATGAACCCAGTTTTGAGGGAAAAACAAATTTTTTGGGAAATAAAGCCAGTAATTGGGGCTTCTCCAAAACAACCAGGTTTTGGAGAAAATGAACACAATTTGGTGGGGAAAACCCAATATTTAGGGAAATAAACCCAGTTTTGGTGAAAAAAAACATATTTGGGGAAAATGAACACAGTTTTGGGGAAAAAATGATTTTGGGGAAAATGAACCCAGTAATGGAGAAAAAATCCTGATTTTGGGGAAAATGAACCCAGTGTGGAGTGAAATTGAAGATTTTGGGGAAAATGAAATCAGTTTGGAGGGAAAACCTGATTTGTGTGAAAATGTACCCAGTTTTTGGGGAGAAAAAGGATTTTGGGTAAAATGAACTCAGTGTGGAGTGGAAATAGAAGATTTTGGAGAAAATGAACACTGTTTGGAGGGGAACACCTGATTTGGAGAAAAAGCATCCAGTTTTGGGGGGAAATAAGGATTTTGTGAAAATGAATATAGTTTCGGAGGATAAAAACTATTTATGCAGAAAATGAACCCAGTTTTGGGTAAAAAACCCGTTTTTAAGGAAATGAAGCCAATTTTGGGAAAAAAATTATTTTTGGGAAAATGAACCCAGTAATTGAGTAAAAAACCCGAATTTTGGGGGAAAATGAACCCCGTTTGGGAGGAAAAAAACCCGATTATGAGAAAAATGAACCCAGTTTTGGGAAAAAATTATTTTGGGGAAAATGAAATCAGTTTTGGAAAAAAATTATTTTGGGGAAAATGAACCCAGTAATGGGGAAAAAAACCTGATTTTGGGGAAAATGAACCCAGTTTTGGGGAAAACCCCGGATTTGGGGAAAATGAACCCAGTTTTGGGGGAAAAAATGATTTTGGGGAAAATGTAACCGAGTTTTGGGGGAAAAAATGATTTTGGGGAAAATGAACCCAGTAATGGAGAAAAAATCCTGATTTTGGGGAAAATGAACCCAGTGTGGAGTGGAAATAGAAGATTTTGGGGAAAATGAAATCAGTTTGGAGGGGAACACCTGATTTTGGAGAAAAAGCATCCAGTTTTGGGGAAAATAAGGATTTTGTGGAAAATGAATATAGTTTCGGAGGATAAAAGCTATTTATGCAGAAAATGAACCCAGTTTTGGGTTAAAAACCCGTTTTTAAGGAAATGAACCCAATTTTGGGAAAAAAAAATTATTTTTGGAAAATGAACCCAGTAATTGGGTAAAAAACCCGAATTTGGGAAAATGAACCCAGTTTGGGAGGAAAAAACCCGATTATGGGAAAAATGAACCCAGTTTTGGGGAAAAAATTATTTTGGGGAAAATGAAATCAGTTTGGGAAAAAAATTATTTTGGGGAAAATGAACCCAGTAATGGGGAAAAAAAACTGATTTTGGGAAAATGAACCCAGTGTTTCAGAGGAAATAGAAGATTTTGGGGAAAAAAATCAAAACTTCACCAAAAATTACACCAAAAATTTCACCAAAATCATTATTTCCCTCCCAAAACTGGATTAATTTCCCCCAAAATCAGATTTTTTCCTCCCAAACCGGGTTCATTTTCCCCAAAATCCTATTTTTCCCCCAAAACTGGGTGCATATTCACACAAATCAGGTTTTCCCTCCTAAAACGGTTCATTTTCCACAAAAGCTTCTATTTCCACTCCACACTGGGTTCATTTTCCCCATAATCAGGGTTTATTCCTAATTACTGTGTTCACTTTCTCAAAAATCCTTTTACTCCCCCCCCCCCCCAAAAATGGTTCATTTATCTCAAAAACTAACCCCTTTGATTTTAAAGAATCCTGGAATTTCCTTCCATGAATAGCTGCCAGAAGAGAAAGCTTTTTACCATCAGGGTATTCCTCTCTCGAAGGCTAACAAATACAGGCAAAGAGAGGATCTGCTCCTGCTTCTTGAGCAGCCTTCACAGTGTTTCCCCGGCTTTCACACCACATTCCGGCTGCAAACATTACGTTGGTCCGGAGACAGCGCCTTCTCTTGCCGGCTGGCTCTCTAAACTGAAACCGCTCAGAAAGCTGTCTCTGGCCGCGGTTTCACAGACATCTCGGCTGTCTGCTCCTTGCCGCTCTGAGGAGCAGTCATTTCAGATACCTAGCATCACATCACAGCGCATGCAGATGAGTCTAAAATCTTTCTCTCTTAGAAAGTTGCTATTTATGAAAATTGTTTTAGCATGACTTTTCATCTTCTAACAATGTAATTAAAGGGAATATTATCAGATGATCTGCTCGTGCTTCAAGGACGAGGGATCCCTGTTTTCCAGTGTAGTCTCATCAGCCTCTGCAAAGGGAATCCACAGCACATTCTCTGAACGGCACGGTTTTGTGTTTCTCCAAAGGAGAGCAGAAACTAACCCTTGATTTTAAAGAATCACAGAAAGTTCTTCCATGAATCGCTGCTAGAAGAGAAAGCATTTTAGCGGCAGGCTATTCCTCTCTCGAAGGCTGACAAATACAGGCAATCAGTCGAGCTGCTTTTGCTTTCTTGCGCAGCCTTCACAGTGTAGCCCCGGCTTTCACAGTAGGCTTCAGCTGCAAACATTACGTTGTTCGGGAGACAGCGCCTTCTCTTACCGGCTAGCTCTCTAAACTGAAGCCGGTCGAAAGCTGCCTCTCGCCGCGGTTCTACAGAAATCCCGGCGGTCTGCTGCTTGCCTCCCTGACGAACAGTCTTTTCCGATTTCTAGCAGCATATTAAAGCGCGTCCACAGCAGTCTAAAATCTTGCCTCCTACCCACCCCCGAATTTTCTATTTTGGAAATGTTTTAGCATGACATCTAATCTCCTAACAATGTATTTAAAAGACAAATAATCAGATGATCTGTTCGTGTTCAAGGACGAGAGATGCCTTTTTTCCTGTCCATTCCCTTCAGCCTCTGCAAACTGTTTCTGCTGAAACTTGTTACAACAGCCGGCAGCGAATTCACCACACATTCTCTGAACTGCAAGGTTTTGTTTTTCCTACAAGGGTGTGCAGAAACTAACCCTTTGAATTTAAAGAATCCTGGAATTTCCTTCCATGAATAGCTGCCAGAAGAGAAAGCTTTTTACCGGCAGGGTATTCCTCTCTCGAAGGCTTACAAATACAGGCAAAAAGAGGATCTGCTCCTGCTTTCTTGAGCAGCCTTCACAGTGTTTCCCCGGCTTTCACACCACATTCCGGCTGCAAACATTACGTTGGTCCGGAGACAGCGCCTTCTCTTGCCGGCTGGCTCTCTAAACTGAAACCGCTCAGAAAGCTGTCTCTGGCCGCGGTTTCACAGACATCTCGGCTGTCTGCTCCTTGCCGCTCTGAGGAGCAGTCATTTCAGATACCTAGCATCACATCACAGCGCATGCAGATGAGTCTAAAATCTTTCTCTCTTAGAAAGTTGCTATTTATGAAAATTGTTTTAGCATGACTTTTCATCTTCTAACAATGTAATTAAAGGGAATATTATCAGATGATCTGCTCGTGCTTCAAGGACGAGGGATCCCTGTTTTCCAGTGTAGTCTCATCAGCCTCTGCAAACTCTTTCTACTGAAACAGCAGGCAGGGAATCCACAGCACATTCTCTGAACGGCACGGTTTTGTGTTTCTCCAAAGGAGAGCAGAAACTAACCCCTTGATTTTAAAGAATCACAGAATGTTCTTCCATGAATCGCTGCTAGAAGAGAAAGCATTTTAGCGGCAGGCTATTCCTCTCTCGAAGGCTGACAAATACAGGCAATCAGTCGAGCTGCTTTTGCTTTCTTGCGCAGCCTTCACAGTGTAGCCCCGGCTTTCACAGTAGCTTCAGCTGCAAACATTACGTTGTTCGGGAGACAGTGCCTTCTCTTACCGGCTAGCTCTCTAAACTGAAGCCGGTCGGAAAGCTGCCTCTCGCCGCGGTTCTACAGACATCCCGGCGGTCTGCTGCTTGCCTCCCTGACGAACAGTCTTTTCCGATTTCTAGCAGCATATTAAAGCGCGTCCACAGCAGTCTAAAATCTTGCCTCCTACCCACCCCCGAATTTTCTATTTGGAAATGTTTTAGCATGACATCTAACCTCCTAACAATGTATTTAAAAGACAAATAATCAGATGATCTGTTCGTGTTCAAGGACGAGAGATGCCTTTTTCCTGTCCATTCCTTCAGCTCTGCAAACTGTTTCTGCTGAAACTTGTTACAACAGCCGGCAGCGAATTCACACACATTCTCTGAACTGCAAGGTTTTGTTTTTCCTACAAGGGTGTGCAGAAACTAACCCTTTGAATTTAAAGAATCCTGGAATTTCCTTCCATGAATAGCTGCCAGAGAGAAAGCTTTTTACCGGCAGGGTATTCCTCTCTCGAAGGCTTACAAATACAGGCAAAAAGAGGATCTGCTCCTGCTTTCTTGAGCAGCCTTCACAGTGTTTCCCCGGCTTTCACACCACATTCCGGCTGCAAACATTACGTTGGTCCGGAGACAGCGCCTTCTCTTACCGGCTAGCTCTCTAAACTGAAGCCGGTCGGAAAGCTGCCTCTGCCCGCGGTTCTAAAGACATCCCGGCGGTCTTCTTCTTGCCTCCCTGACGAACAGTCATTTCAGATTTTGGGAGGAATTAACACAGTTTGGGAGAAAAAAAACTGATTATGGGGAGAATGAAGCCAGTTTGTGGGGAAAAAGCCGTTTTTGAATATAATAAACCCAGTTATGGGGAAAATGAACCCGTAATGGGGAAAAAACCGATTATGGGGAAAATGAACAGAGTTTGGGGGGGGGAAACCCATTTTGTAGGGAAAGGAACACAGTTAAGGTGGAAAGAAACAGATTCTGTGGAAAATGAAATTGTAGGGAAATGAACCCAGTTTTGCTGGAATAAAACATATTTTGTGGAAAATGAGGGTTTTTTTCTCCCCCCGACTGGATCATTTTCCCCAAAATCGGGTTTTTTTCCTCCCAAATTGGGTTCATTTTCCCCAAAATCCTTTTTTTTCCCACAAAAACTGGGTGCATTTTCACACAAATCAGGTTTTCCCCTCCAAACTGATTACATTTTCCAAAAATCTTCTATTTCCACTCCACACTGGGCTTATTTTCCCCAAAATCATTTTTTTCCCCATTACTGGATTCATTTCCCCAAAATCGTTTTTTTCCACCAAAACTGAGTTCATTTTCCCGAAATCGTTTCCCCCCCTCCCCCCCCAAAGAAAAAAACTGGCTGCATTTTCACACAAATGAGATTTTCCCCTCCAAACTGATTTCATTTTCCCCCAAATCCGGTTTATTTCCCAATTACTGAGTTCATTTCCCCAAAATAATTTTTTCCCAAAGCACTGTTCATTTTCCCCAAATCGATTTTTTTCCACCAAAACAGAGACCATTTACCTACAAGTTGGGTTTTCCCCCCAAACTGTGTTCATTTTCCCCCAAATTAGGGTTTTTTACAAAATTTTACAAAATTACTGGGTTAATTTCCCCAAAATCACTTCGCCCCCCCCCCAAACTGGATGCATTTTCATACAAATCAGGTTTTTTCCCCCCCAAACTGGGTTAATTTTCACCATAATCAGCTTCTTTCCTCCCAAACTCGGTTCATTTCCCTTCAAGTTGGTTTCCTCCGCCCAAAACTTTGTTCATTTTCCCCAAAATTCGAATTTTTTAACCCAATTACTGGGTTCATTTTCCCAAAATATTTTTTTTCCCCAAAACTGGGTTCATTTTCCTTAAAAACGGGTTTTTTCTGCCAAACTGGGTTCATTTTCCACATAATCATGCATTTTTCCTCCGAAACTAGGTTCATTTTCCACAAAATCCTTATTTCCCCCAAAACTGGGTTTATTTTCACACAAATCAGGTTTTTCCCCTCAAAACAGTGTTCATTTTCCCCAAAATCTTCTATTTCCACTCCACACTTGGTTCATTTCCCCAAAAACAGATTTTTCCCCCAAAACTGGGTCCATTTTCCCTAAATTCGGGTTTTTTTCCACCAAAACTCGGTTCATTTCCCTAGAAGTTGGTTTTTCCCCCCCAAACTTTGTTCATTTTCCCCAAAATTCGTTTTTTTTACCCAATTACTGGGTTCGTTTTCTCCAAAATAATTGTTTTCCCCAAAACTGGGTTCATTTTCTGCATAATCAGTTTTTCCCTCTGAAACTGGGTTCATTTTCCACAAAATTCGGGAAATGAACTGAGTTTTGGTGGAAAAAAACTGACTTTGGGGAAAATGAACCCAGTTAGGGAGGAAAAAATCCGATTTTGGGCAAATTACCCCAATTATGGGGGAAAAAAAAATAATTTTCGGGGAATGAACCCAGTAATTGGAAAACCCGGATTCTGGGGAAAATGAACACAGTTTGGGAGGAAAGAAGCTGATTATGGGGAAAATGAAACAGTTTTTGGGGAAAAAAACATTTTTGGTGAAAATGAACCCAGTTTGAAGGAAAAAAAAAGATTTTGGGGAAATAAAGCCAGTAACTGGTTCAAAAATCCATATGTTGGGGAAAATGAACACAATTTGGTGGGGAAAACCCGATATGTAGGGAAATAAACCCATTTTTGGTGGAAAAAAAAATATTTTGAGGAAAATGAACCCAGTTTTTTTTGGGAAAAAATTATTTTGGGGAAAATGAACCCAGTTTGGGAGGAGAGAAGCTGATTATGGGGGAAATGAACCAGTTTGGGGGGGGGGGGAAATATTTTGTGGAAATAAAGCCAGTAATTGGGTAAAACCCCCGGATTTTAAAGAAAATGAACCCAGTCTGGTGGGGAAAACCCAATTTGTAGGGAAATAAACCCAGTTTTGTGGAAAAAAATATATTTGGGGAAAATGAACGCAGTAATGGGGAAAAATCCTGATTTTGGGTAAAATGAACCAAGTGCGGAGTGGAAATAGAAGATTTTGAGGAAAATGAAATCAGTTTGGAGGGGACAACCTGATTTGTGTGAAAATGTACCCAGTTTTGGGGGTTAATAGGGATTTTCTGGAAAATGAACCTAGTTTTGGAGGGAAAAAAATGCTGATTATGCGGAAAATGAACCCAGTTTTGGGGGAAAAATCCATTTTAAGGAAAATGAACCCAGTTTGGGGGGAAAAAAATTATTTTGGGGAAAATGAACCCAGTAATCGGATAAAAAACCCGATTTTTTTTGGAAAATGAACAGAGTTTGGGGGGGGGGGGAACCAACTTGTAGGGAAATGAACCGAGTTTTGCTCGAAAAAAACAACTTTGGGGAAAATCAACCCAGTTTGGGAGGGAAAAAAACGATTTTGGGGAAAATGAACCCAGTTTTGGGGGAAAAAAACCCGATTTTGGGGAAATGAACCCAGTAATGGGGAAAAAACCTGATTTTGGGGAAAATGAACACTGTTTGGAGGGGAAAACTTGATTTGTGTGAAAATGCACCCAGTGTTTTGAAGAAAAAAAGGATTTTGGGGAAAATGAACCCAGTTTGGGAGGATAGAAGCTGATTATGAGGAAAATGAACCCAGTTTGGGGGGGAAAAAATATTTTGTGGAAATAAAGCCAGTAATTGGGTAAAAACCCCGGATTTTGGAGAAAAATGAACCCAGTCTGGTGGGGAAAACCCAATTTGTAGGGAAATAAACCCAGTTTTGTGGAAAAAATATATTTTGGGGAAAATGAACGCAGTAATGGGGAAAAATCCTGATTTTGGGGAAAATGAACCAAGTGCGGAGTGGAAATAGAAGATTTTGGGAAAATGAAATCAGATAGGAGGGGAAAACTGATTTTTGTGAAAATGAACTGAGTTTTGGGGGAAATAAGGATTTTATGTAAAATGAACCTATTTTCGGAGGAAAAAAGCTGATTATGTAGGAAAATGAACCCAGTTTTGCGGAAAAAACCTGTTTTCAAGGAAAATGAACCCAGTTTTGGGGGAAAAAATGATTTTGGGGAAATGAACCCAGTGATCGGGTAAAAAACCCGATTTGGGGGAAATGAACACAGTTTGTTGGGGAAAACCTAATATGTAGGGAAATAAACCCAGTTTTGCGTGGAAAAAACATATTTTGGGGAAAATGAAACCCAGTTTGGGGTAAAAAAAATGATTTTTGGAAAAATTAACCCACTTTGTGAGAAAAACCCCTGATTTTGGAGAAAATGAACCCAGTAATGGGGAAAAATCCTGATTTTGGGGAAAAATGAACCAAGTGCGGAGTGGAAATAGAAGGTTTTGAGGAAAATGAAATCAGTTTGGACGGGACAACCTGATTTGTGTGAAAATGTACCAGTTTTGGGGGTTAATAGGGATTTTGCGGAAAATGAACCTAGTTTCGGAGGAAAAATTCTGATTATACGGAAAATGAACACAGTTTTGGGGGAAAAAAACGTTCTTAAGGAAAATGAACCCAGTTTTTGGGGAAAAAATTATTTTGGGGAAAATGAACGCAGTAATTGGGTAAAAAAACCCCGAATTTTGGGGGAAATCAGCAGAGTTGGGGGGGGGGGGGGAAGACTTGTAGAGAAATGAACCGACTTTTGCTGTAAAAAAACCGACTTTGGGGAAAATCAACCCAGTTTGGGAGGAAAAAATCCGATTTTGGGGGAAAATGAACACTGGAGGTGAAAAAAACCTGGTTTTGGGGAAAATGAACACTGGAGGGGAAAACTAGATTTGTGTGAAAATGCACCCAGTGTTTTGTGGAAAAAAAGGATTTTTGGGGAAAATGAACCCAGTTTAGGAAGAAAGAAGCTGATTATGGGGAAAATTAACCCAGTTTGGAGGGGATAACCCGTTTTTGATTAAAATGAACCCAGTTTTGAGGGAAAAACAAATTTTTTGGGAAATAAAGCCAGTAATTGGGGCTTCTCCAAAACAACCAGGTTTTGGAGAAAATGAACACAATTTGGTGGGGAAAAACCCAATATTTAGGGAAATAAACCCAGTTTTGGTGGAAAAAAAAAAACATATTTTGGTGAAAATGAACACAGTTTTGGGGGAAAAAATGATTTGGGGGAAAATGAACCCAGTAATGGAGAAAAAATCCTGATTTTGGGGAAAATGAACCCAGTGTGGAGTGGAAATTGAAGATTTTGGGGAAAATGAAATCAGTTTGGAGGGGGAAACCTGATTTGTGTGAAAATGTACCCAGTTTTTGGGGGAGAAAAAGGATTTTGGGTAAAATGAACCCAGTGTGGAGTGGAAATAGAAGATTTTGGAGAAAATGAACACTGTTTGGAGGGGGAACACCTGATTTTGGAGAAAAAAGCATCCAGTTTTGGGGGGAAAATAAGGATTTTGTGGAAAATGAATATAGTTTCGGAGGATAAAAACTATTTATGCAGAAAATGAACCCAGTTTTGGGGTAAAAAAAACCCCGTTTTTTAAGGAAAATGAAGCCAATTTTGGGGAAAAAAAATTATTTTTGGGAAAATGAACCCAGTAATTGGGTAAAAAACCCGAATTTTGGGGAAAATGAAACCCCGTTTGGGAGGAAAAAAAACCCGATTATTGGAAAAATGAACCCAGTTTTTGGGGAAAAAAATTATTTGAGGAAAATGAAATCAGTTTTGGGAATAAAATTATTTTGGGGAAAATGACCCAGTAATGGGGAAAAAAACCTGATTTTGGGGAAAATGAACCCAGGAAAATGAACCCAGTTTTGGGGGAAAACCCCGGATTTGGGGAAAATGAACCCAGTTTTTGGGGGAAAAAATGATTTTGGGGAAAATGAACCGAGTTTTGGGGGAAAAAATGATTTTGGGAAAATGAACCCAGTAATGGAGAAAAAATCCTGATTTTGGGGAAATGAACCCAGTGTGGAGTGGAAATAGAAGATTTTGGGGAAAATGAAATCAGTTTGGAGGTGAACACCTGATTTTGGAGAAAAAGCATCCAGTTTTGGGGGAAAATAAGGATTTTGTGGAAAATGAATATAGTTTCGGAGGATAAAAGCTATTTATGCAGAAAATGAACCCAGTTTTGGGTAAAAAACCCGTTTTTAAGGAAAATGAACCCAATTTTGGGAAAAAAAAATTATGTTTGGGAAAATGAACCCAGTAATTGGGTAAAAAACCCGAATTTTGGGGAAAATGAACCCAGTTTGGGAGGAAAAAAACCCGATTATGGGAAAAAATGAACCCAGTTTTGGGGAAAAAATTATTTTGGGGAAAATGAAATCTGTTTTGGGAAAAAAATTATTTTGGGGAAAATGAACCCAGTAATGGGGAAAAAAACCTGATTTTGGGGAAAATGAACCCAGTGTTTCAGAGGAAATAGAAGATTTTGGGGAAAAAAATCAAAACTTCACCAAAAATTACACCAAAAATTTCACCTCAAAATCATTATTTCCCTCCCAAAACTGGATTCATTTTTCCCAAAATCAGATTTTTTTCCTCCCAAACAGGGTTCATTTTCCCCAAAATCCTATTTTTTCCCCCCAAAAACTGGGTGCATATTCACACAAATCAGGTTTTCCCCTCCTAAAACGGTTCATTTTCCAGCAAAAGCTTCTATTTCCACTCCACACTGGGTTCATTTTCCCCATAATCAGGGTTTATTCCCAATTACTGTGTTCAATTTCTCAAAAATCCTTTTACTCCCCCCCCCCCCCCCCCCCCCCCAAAAAAATGGGTTCATTTATCTCAAAAACTAACCCCTTGATTTTAAAGAATCCTGGAATTTCCTTCCATGAATAGCTGCCAGAAGAGAAAGCTTTTTACCATCAGGGTATTCCTCTCTCGAAGGCTAACAATACAGGCAAGAGAGGATCTGCTCCTGCTTTCTTGAGCAGCCTTCACAGTGTAGCCCCGGCTTTCACAGTAGGCTTCAGCTGCAAAACATTACGTGTTCGGGAGACAGTGCCTTCTCTTACCGGCTAGCTCTCTAAACTGAAGCCGGTCGGAAAGCTGCCTCTCGCCGCGGTTCTACAGACATCCCCGGCGGTCTGCTGCTTGCCTCCCTGACGAACAGTCTTTTCCGATTTCTAGCAGCATATTAAAGCGCGTCCACAGCAGTCTAAAATCTTGCCTCCTACCCACCCCCGAATTTTCTATTTTGGAAATGTTTTAGCATGACATCTAATCTCCTAACAATGTATTTAAAAGACAAATAATCAGATGATCTGTTCGTGTTCAAGGACGAGAGATGCCTTTTTTCCTGTCCATTCCCTTCAGCCTCTGCAAACTGTTTCTGCTGAAACTTGTTACAACAGCCGGCAGCGAATTCACACACATTCTCTGAACTGCAAGGTTTTGTTTTTCCTACAAGGGTGTGCAGAAACTAACCCTTTGAATTTAAAGAATCCTGGAATTTCCTTCCATGAATAGCTGCAGAAGAGAAAGCTTTTTACCGGCAGGTATTCCTCTCTCGAAGGCTTACAAATACAGGCAAAAGAGGATCTGCTCCTGCTTTCTTGAGCAGCCTTCACAGTGTTTCCCCGGCTTTCACACCACATTCCGGCTGCAAACATTACGTTGGTCCGGAGACAGCGCCTTCTCTTGCCGGCTGGCTCTCTAAACTGAAACCGCTCAGAAAGCTGTCTCTGGCCGCGGTTTCACAGACATCTCGGCTGTCTGCTCCTTGCCGCTCTGAGGAGCAGTCATTTCAGATACCTAGCATCACACACAGCGCATGCAGATGAGTCTAAAATCTTTCTCTCTTAGAAAGTTGCTATTTATGAAAATTGTTTTAGCATGACTTTTCATCTTCTAACAATGTAATTAAAGGGAATTTATCAGATGATCTGCTCGTGCTTCAAGGACGAGGGATCCCTGTTTTCCAGTGTAGTCTCATCAGCCTCTGCAAACTCTTTCTACTGAAACAGCAGGCAGGGAATCCACAGCACATTCTCTGAACGGCACGGTTTTGTGTTTCTCCAAAGGAGAGCAGAAACTAACCCCTTGATTTTAAAGAATCACAGAATGTTCTTCCATGAATCGCTGCTAGAAGAGAAAGCATTTTAGCGGCAGGCTATTCCTCTCTCGAAGGCTGACAAATACAGGCAATCAGTCGAGCTGCTTTTGCTTTCTTGCGCAGCCTTCACAGTGTAGCCCCGGCTTTCACAGTAGGCTTCAGCTGCAAACATTACGTTGTTCGGGAGACAGTGCCTTCTCTTACCGGCTAGCTCTCTAAACTGAAGCCGGTCGGAAAGCTGCCTCTCGCCGCGGTTCTACAGACATCCCGGCGGTCTGCTGCTTGCCTCCCTGACGAACAGTCCTTTTCCGATTTCTAGCAGCATATTAAAGCGCGTCCACAGCAGTCTAAAATCTTGCACTCCTACCCACCCCCGAATTTTCTATTTTGGAAATGTTTTAGCATGACATTTAACCTCCTAACAATGTATTTAAAAGACAAATAATCAGATGATCTGTTCGTGTTCAAGGACGAGAGATGCCTTTTTTCCTGTCCATTCCCTTCAGCCTCTGCAAACTGTTTCTGCTGAAACTTGTTACAACAGCCGGCAGCGAATTCACACATATTCTCTGAACTGTAAGGTTTTGTTTTTCCTACAAGGGTGTGCAGAAACTAACCCTTTGAATTTAAAGAATCCTGGAATTTCCTTCCATGAATAGCTGCCAGAAGAGAAAGCTTTTTTACGGCAGGGTATTCCTCTCTCGAAGGCTTACAAATACAGGCCAAAAAGAGGATCTGCTCCTGCTTTCTTGAGCAGCCTTCACAGTGTTTCCCCGGCTTTCACACCACATTCGGCTGCAAACATTACGTTGGTCCGGAGACAGCGCCTTCTCTTACCGGCTAGCTCTCTAAACTGAAAGCCGGTCGGAAAGCTGCCTCTGCCCGCGGTTCTAAAGACATCCCGGCGGTCTTCTTCTTGCCTCCCTGACGAACAGTCATTTCAGGTTTTGGGAGGAATTAACCCAGTTTGGGAGAAAAAAACTGATTATGGTGAGAATGAAGCCAGGTTTGTGGGGAAAAAGCCGTTTTTGAATATAATAAACCCATTATGGGGAAAATGAACCCGTAATGGGGAAAAAACCGATAATGGGGAAAATGAACAGAGTTTGGGGGGGGGAAACCCATTTTGTAGGGAAAGGAACACAGTTAAGGTGGAAAGAAACAGATTCTGTGGAAAATGAAATTGTAGGGAAATGAACCCAGTTTTGCTGGAATAAAACATATTTTGTGGAAAATGAGGGTTTTTTTTCTCCCCCCGACTGGATTCATTTTCCCAAAATCGGGTTTTTTTCCTCCCAAATTGGGTTCATTTCCCCAAAATCCTTTTTTTCCCACAAAAACTGGGTGCATTTTCACACAAATCAGGTTTTTCCCCTCCAAAACTGATTACATTTTCCAAAAATCTTCTATTTCCACTCCACACTGGGTTTATTTTCCCCAAAATCATTTTTTTCCCCCATTACTGGATTCATTTCCCCAAAATCGTTTTTTTCCACCAAAACTGGAGTTCATTTTCCCGAAATCGTTTTCCCCCCCTCCCCCCCAAAAAAAAACTGGCTGCATTTTCACACAAATGAGATTTTCCCCTCCAAACCTGATTTCATTTTCCCCCCAAATCCGGGTTTATTTCCCAATTACTGAGTTCATTTCCCAAAATAATTTTTTCCCAAAGCACTGTTCATTTTCCCCCAAAATCGATTTTTTTTCCACCAAAACAGAGACCATTTACCTACAAGTGGGGTTTTCCCCCCAAACTGTGTTCATTTTCCCCCAAATTAGGGTTTTTTTACAAATTTTACAAAATTACTGGGTTAATTTTCCCCAAAATCACTTCGCCCCCCCCCCAAACTGGATGCATTTTCATACAAATCAGGTTTTTTCCCCCCCAAACTGGGTTAATTTTCACCATAATCAGCTTCTTTCCTCCCAAACTCGGTTCATTTCCCTTCAAGTTGGTTTCCTCCGCCCAAAACTTTGTTCATTTTCCCCAAAATTCGAATTTTTTAACCCAATTACTGGGTTCATTTTCCCAAAATATTTTTTTTCCCCAAAACTGGGTTCATTTTCCTTAAAAACGGGTTTTTCTGCCAAAACTGGGTTCATTTTCCACATAATCATGCATTTTTCCTCCGAAACTAGGTTCATTTTCCACAAAATCCTTATTTCCCCCCAAAACTGGGTTTATTTTCACACAAATCAGGTTTTCCCCTCAAAACAGTGTTCATTTTCCCCAAAATCTTCTATTTCCACTCCAGACTTGGTTCATTTTCCCCAAAAACAGATTTTTCCCCCAAAACTGGGTCCATTTTCCCTAAATTCGGGGTTTTTTTTCCACCAAAACTCGGTTCATTTCCCTAGAAGTTGGTTTTTCCCCCCCAAACTTTGTTCATTTTCCCCAAAATTCGGTTTTTTTTTTACCCAATTACTGGGTTCGTTTTCTCCAAAATAATTGTTTTCCCCAAAACTGGGTTCATTTTCTGCATAATCAGTTTTTCCCTCTGAAACTGGGTTCATTTTCCACAAAATTCGGGAAATGAACTGAGTTTTGGTGGAAAAAAAACTGACTTTGGGGAAAATGAACCCAGTTAGGGAGGAAAAAATCCGATTTTGGGGCAAATTACCCCAATTATGGGGGGAAAAAAAATAATTTTCGGGGAATGAACCCAGTAATTGGAAAACCCCGGATTCTGGGGAAAATGAACACAGTTTGGGAGGAAAGAAGCTGATTATGGGGAAAATGAAACCAGTTTTTGGGGAAAAAAACATTTTTGGTGAAAATGAACCCAGTTTTGAAGGAAAAAAAAAAGATTTTGGGGAAATAAAGCCAGTAACTGGTTCAAAAATCCATATGTTGGGGAAAATGAACACAATTTGGTGGGGAAAACCCGATATGTAGGGAAATAAACCCATTTTTGGTGGAAAAACATATTTTGAGGAAAATGAACCCAGGTTTTTTTTGGGAAAAAATTATTTTGGGGGAAAATGAACCCAGTTTGGGAGGAGAGAAGCTGATTATGGGGGAAATGAACCCAGTTTGGTGGGGGGGAAATATTTTGTGGAAATAAAGCCAGTAATTGGGTAAAAACCCCGGATTTTGGAGAAAAATGAACCCAGTCTGGTGGGGAAAACCCAATTTGTAGGGAAATAAACCCAGTTTGTGGAAAAAAATATATTTTGGGGAAAACGAACGCAGTAATGGGGAAAAATCCTGATTTTGGGGAAAATGAACCAAGTGCGGAGTGGAAATAGAAGATTTTGAGGAAAATGAAATCAGTTTTGGAGGGGGACAACCTGATTTGTGTGAAAATGTACCCAGTTTGGGGGTTAATAGGGATTTTCTGGAAAATGAACCTAGTTTTGGAGAGAAAAAATGCTGATTAAGGCGAAAATGAACCCAGTTTTGGGGGGAAAAATCCATTTTTAAGAAAATGAACCCAGTTTGGGGGAAAAAAATTATTTTGGGGAAAATGAACCCAGTAATCGGGTAAAAAACCCGATTTTTTTTGGAAAATGAACAGAGTTTGGGGGGGGGGGGAACCAACTTGTAGGGAAATGAACCGAGTTTTGCTCGAAAAAAAAACAACTTTGGGGAAAATCAACCCAGTTTGGGAGGAAAAAAAACGATTTTGGGGAAAATGAACCCAGTTTTGGGGGAAAAAACCCGATTTTGGGGAAATGAACCCAGTAATGGGGAAAAAACCTGATTTTGGGGAAAATGAACACTGTTTGGAGGGGAAAACTTGATTTGTGTGAAAATGCACCCAGTGTTTTGAAGAAAAAAAGGATTTTGGGGAAAATGAACCCAGTTTGGGAGGATAGAAGCTGATTATGAGGAAAATGAACCCAGTTTGGGGGGGGAAAAATATTTTGTGGAAATAAAGCCAGTAATTGGGTAAAAAACCCCGGATTTTGGAGAAAAATGAACCCAGTCTGATGGGGAAAACCCAATTTGTAGGGAAATAAACCCAGTTTTGTGGAAAAAATATATTTTGGGGAAAATGAACGCAGTAATGGGGAAAAATCCTGATTTTGGGGAAAATGAACCAAGTGCGGAGTGGAAATAGAATATTTTGAGGAAAATGAAATCAGTTTGGAGGGGACAACCTGATTTGTGTGAAAATGTACCCAGTTTTGGGGGGGGGGGGGGGGGGGGGAAAGATTTTGTGGAAAATGAACCTAGTTTTGGAGGAAAAAATCTGACTATGTGGAAAATGAACCCCTTTTGGGGGGAAAAATGATTTTGGGGGAAATGAACGCAGTAATTGGGTAAAAAACTCTAATTTGGGGGAATATGGAACCAGTTTGGTAGGGAAAACCAAATTTGTAGGGAAGTGAACCCATTTTTGGTGGAAAAAAACATATTTTGGGGAAAATGGAAACAGTTTTGGGGGGAAAAAATGATTTTGGGGAAAATGAACCCAGTAATGGGAAAAAATGATTTTGGGGAAAATGAACCCAGTGTGGAATGGAAATAGAAGATTTTGGGGAAAATGAAATCAGATAGGAGGGGAAAACCTGATTTTTGTGAAAATGTACCCAGTTTTGGGGGTTAATAGGGATTTTGCGGAAAATGAACCTAGTTTCGGAGGAAAAATTCTGATTATAACGGAAAATGAACACAGTTTTGGGGGAAAAAAAACGTTTTTAAGGAAAATGAACCCAGTTTTTGGGGAAAAAAATATTTTGGGGAAAATGAACGCAGTAATTGGGTAAAAAACCCCGGATTTTGGGGAAAATGAACACAGTTTGTTGGGGAAAACCTAATATGTAGGGAAATAAAGCCAGTTTTGGTGGAAAAAACATATTTTGGGGAAAATGAACCCAGTTTTGGGGTAAAAAAAATGATTTTTGGAAAAATTAACCCACTTTGTGAGAAAAACCCCTGATTTTGGAGAAAATGAACCCAGTAATGGGGAAAAATCCTGATTTTGGGGAAAATGAACCAAGTGCGGAGTGGAAATAGAAGGTTTTGAGGAAAATGAAATCAGTTTGGACGGGACAACCTGATTTGTGTGAAAATGTACCCAGTTTTGGGGGTTAATAGGGATTTTGCGGAAAATGAACCTAGTTTCGGAGGAAAAATTCTGATTATACGGAAAATGAACACAGTTTTGGGGGAAAAAAAACGTTTTTTAAGGAAAATGAACCCAGTTTTTGGGGAAAAAAATATTTTGGGGAAAATGAACGCAGTAATTGGGTAAAAAAACCCGAATTTTGGGGAAAATCAGCAGAGTTGGGGGGGGGGAAGACTTGTAGAGAAATGAACCGACTTTTGCTGTAAAAAAAACCGACTTTGGGGAAAATCAACCCAGTTTGGGAGGAAAAAATCCGATTTTGGGGAAAATGAACACTGGAGGTGAAAAAAACCTGGTTTTGGGGAAAATGAACACTGGAGGGGAAAACTAGATTTGTGTGAAAATGCACCCAGTGTTTTGTGGAAAAAAAGAATTTTGGGGAAAATGAACCCAGTTTAGGAAGAAAGAGGCTGATTATGGGGAAAATTAACCCAGTTTGGAGGGGATAACCCGTTTTTGATTAAAATGAACCCAGTTTTGAGGGAAAAACAAATTTTTTGGGAAATAAAGCCAGTAATTGGGGCTTCTCCAAAACAACCAGGTTTTGGAGAAAATGAACACAATTTGGTGGGGAAAACCCAATATTTAGGGAAATAAACCCAGTTTTGGTGGAAAAAAAACATATTTTGGGGAAAATGAACACAGTTTTGGGGGAAAAAATGATTTTGGGGAAAATGAACCCAGTAATGGAGAAAAAATCCTGATTTTGGGGAAAATGAACCCAGTGTGGAGTGGAAATTGAAGATTTTGGGGAAAATGAAATCAGTTTGGAGGGGAAAACCTGATTTGTGTGAAAATGTACCCAGTTTTTGGGGGAGAAAAAGGATTTTGGGTAAAATGAACCCAGTGTGGAGTGGAAATAGAAGATTTTGGAGAAAATGAACACTGTTTGGAGGGGAACACCTGATTTTGGAGAAAAAGCATCCAGTTTTGGGGGGAAATAAGGATTTTGTGGAAAATGAATATAGTTTCGGAGGATAAAAACTATTTATGCAGAAAATGAACCCAGTTTTGGGTAAAAAACCCGTTTTTAACGAAAATGAAGCCAATTTTGGGGAAAAAAATTTATTTTTGGGAAAATGAACCCAGTAATTGGGTAAAAAACCCGAATTTTGGGGAAAATGAACCCCGTTTGGGAGGAAAAAAAACCCGATTATGGGAAAAATGAACCCAGTTTTGGGGAAAAAATTATTTTGGGGAAAATGAACCCAGTTTTGGGGAAAAAATTATTTTGGGGAAAATGAAATCAGTTTTGGGAAAAAAATTATTTTGGGGAAAATGAACCCAGTAATGGGGAAAAAAACCTGATTTTGGGGAAAATGAACCCAGTGTTTCAGAGGAAATAGAAGATTTTGGGGAAAAAAAATCAAAACTTCACCAAAAATTACACCAAAAATTTCACCAAAATCATTATTTCCCTCCCAAAACTGGATTCATTTCCCCCAAAATCAGATTTTTTCCTCCCAAACCGGGTTCATTTTCCCCAAAATCCTATTTTTCACCCAAAACTGTGTGCATATTCACACAAATCAGGTTTTCCCCTCCTAAAACGGTTCATTTTCCACAAAAGCTTCTATTTCCACTCCACACTGGGTGCATTTTCCCCATAATCAGGGTTTATTCCCAATTACTGTGTTCACTTTCTCAAAAATCCTTTTACTCCCCC
>JAUMJJ010000517.1:0-79049 GCA_033556795.1 Tapera naevia
ACCCAGAATGTCACCTTCCGGCTGTCGGATTCCTCCGGTGGCACCGGTGCCTCTTTCTCTTCCCACCGGTTGTCGTGCATGCTGGAAGGGGAGGGGAGATTCCCAACGGCTCCCAAGGGAAGGGGAGATTCCCAGGAGCTCCCAAGGGAAGGGGAAGAGATTGCCAATGGCTCCCACGGGAAGAGGAGATTCCCAAGCCTTTGGATAAGAATATTCCCAATGGCTCCCAAGGGAACAGAAGGGAAGATTCCGAATGACTCCCAAGGGCAGAGATTCCCAACGGCTCCCAAGGGAAGGAGAGACTCCCAGTGGTTCCAAAGGGAAGGGAAGGGAAGATTCCCAACCATTTGGAAAAGAAAATTCCCAATGGCTCTGAAGGAAAGGGGAGAGGAGATTCCCAATGGCTCCCAAGGGGAGATTCCCAACAGCTCCCAAGGGAAGGGGAGATTCCCAATCCTTTGGAAAAGAATCTTCTCAATGGCTCCCAAGGGGAGAGGAGATTCCCAACTGTTTGGAAAAGAATCTTCCCAACAGCTCTGAAGGGAAGGGAGAAGGAGATTCCCAACACCTCCTAAGGGAAGGGAAGGGGAGATATTCCCAACCATTTGGAAAAGAAGATTCCCAACACTCTCCCAAGGACAGGGGAGATTCCCAACACTCTCCCAAGGGCAGGGAAGGGGAAATGAATATTCCCAACACTCTCCCAAGGAGAGAGGAGATTCCCAACTGTTTGGAAAAGAATCTTCCCAACAGCTCTGAAGGGAAGGGAGAGGGAGATTCCCAACCATTTGGAAAAGAAGATTCCCAACACTCTCCCAGGGGAAGAGGAGATTCCCAACAGTCTCCCAAGGAGAGAGGAGATTCCCAACACTCTCCCAAGGGCAGGGAAGGGGAAAGGAATATTCCCAACACTCTCCCAAGGAGAGAGGAGATTCCCAACTGTTTGGAAAAGAATCTTCCCAACAGCTCTGAAGGGAAAGGAGAAGGAGATTCCCAACCATTTGGAAAAGAAGATTCCCAGCACTCTCCCAAGGGAAGAGGAGATTCCCAACACTCTCCCAAGGGAAGAGGAGATTCCCAACACTCTCCCAAGGGAAGAGGAGATTCCCAACACTCTCCCAAGGGAAGAGGAGATTCCCAACACTCTCCCAAGGGAAGAGGAGATTCCCAACTGTTTGGAAAAGAATCTTCCCAACACTCTCCCAAGGGAAGGGAAGGGGAGATTCCCAACACTCTCCCAAGGGAAGAGGAGATTCCCAACTGTTTGGAAAAGAATCTTCCCAACACTCTCCCAAGGGAAGGGAAGGGGAGATTCCCAACACTCTCCCAAGGGAAGAGGAGATTCCCAACTGTTTGGAAAAGAATCTTCCCAACACTCTCCCAAGGGAAGGGAAGGGGAGATTCCCAACCATTTGGAAAAGAAGATTCCCAACACTCTCCCAAGGGCAGGGAAGGGGAAAGGAATATTCCCAACACTCTCCCAAGGGCAGGGAAGGGGAAAGGGAGATTCCCAACACTCTCCCAAGGGCAGAGGAGATTCCCAGCACTCTCCCAAGGGCAGAGGAGATTCCCAGCACTCTCCCAAGGGAAGAGGAGATTCCCAACACTCTCCCAAGGAGAGAGGAGATTCCCAACTGTTTGGAAAAGAATCTTCCAACAGCTCTGAAGGGAAGGGAGAGGGAGATTCCCAACCATTTGGAAAAGAAGATTCCCAACACTCTCCCAAGGGCAGGGAGATTCCCAACAGTCTCCCAAGGGAAGAGGAGATTCCCAACACTCTCCCAAGGGAAGAGGAGATTCCCAACACTCTCCCAAGGGAAGAGGAGATTCCCAGCACTCTCCCAAGGGAAGAGGAGATTCCCAACACTCTCCCAAGGGAAGAGGAGATTCCCAGCACTCTCCCAAGGGAAGAGGAGATTCCCAACACTCTCCCAAGGGAAGAGGAGATTCCCAACACTCTCCCAAGGGAAGAGGAGATTCCCAGCACTCTCCCAAGGGAAGAGGAGATTCCCAACACTCTCCCAAGGGAAGAGGAGATTCCCAGCACTCTCCCAAGGGAAGAGGAGATTCCCAACACTCTCCCAAGGGAAGAGGAGATTCCCAACACTCTCCCAAGAGAAGATTCCCAACAGCCCACGGCAAACGGGACGACATTCCCACCCCATCCAGCCCTGGCACTTCCCCCCCCTCCCCTCACCTGTAGCCCTTGATCCCGGCTCCTTCCCGGCGTTCCCGGCCTTTTCTCCTCCGCGGAGCCAGGAATTCTCCCAGGGTGGGAGGTTTGGGAAGAGGCCTCCCGGGCTCCTCCCCGCCGCTCGCTTCCAGGTTGGGAGCCGGTGGGAACCTTCGAAAGACGGGAATGGGCGCCACCGGGAACGCCGGGAACGCCGGGATATCCTTTCCCCTCATCCCAATTCCTCTCTTTCCCTACATGCTCTCCGATTTTTCCGCATCCCATTCCCGACGCCACTGCCCCGTCGGCTTCCGGTGCCGGGCCAAGCGTTCCCGGTCGATCTGATCCCGTTCCTTCTTCCAACGGACGTATTCCGCTCGCTCCCGGCCCGTCATAGACAGGGTCATATCCAGGGGGGAAGAAGCCTTTGGCCCGGAATGTCGACCCTGGAAAAGGAAAAAGCCAGGATCAAAGCCAATCCGGTGACTTCCGACCCCCCCCCCCCCCCCAATTCCCATCCTGGGATTCTCCCTTCAGGAAGAGGATGGAATCTTCCGGTTGGGAAAAGACCTCGGAGGTCTTTGGGGTCCAATTTTCATCCCCCAAACCGTGTCCGGCAAAAATTCATCCATCCTGGTTTTTTAAAGTTTTCCAGGAATTGGGAATCAGCTCCACCCCCTCCCCCCCCCCCCCCTTCCAGGGCAATTCCAGGGCCTGGGAATCCTCTCCGTGAAGTTCTTCCCAATGTCCAGTCTGAACCTCCCCTGGAGCAGCTTCTGGGCACTTCCCCTCGTCCCAATCCCAGTCCCCATCCCAGGATCCATCCCAGGTCCCATCTCCCAATCCCAGCCCCTGCTCCCATCTCCCAGTCCAATCAACTCTTCCCATCCCTTATCCCACCCCCAGGTCCCTTCTCCCAGTCCCATCACCCAATCCGATTCCCTGGTCCCATCACCCAATCCCATCACCCAATCCCATCACCCAATCCCATCACCCAATCCCATCACCCAATCCCATTCCCTGGTCCCATCACCCAATCCCATTCCCTGGTCCCATCACCCAATCCCATTCCCTGGTCCCATCACCCAATCCCATCACCCAATCCTATTCCCTGGTCCCATCACCCAATCCCATCACCCAATCCCATTCCCTGGTCCCATCAGCCAATCCCATCACCCAATCCCATTCCCTGGTCCCATCAGCCAATCCCATCACCCAATCCCATTCCCTGGTCCCATCAGCCAATCCCATCACCCAATCCCATTCCCTGGTCCCATCACCCAATCCCATCACCCACCCATTCCCTGGTCCCATCACCCAATCCCATCACCCAATCCCATTCCCTGGTCCCATCACCCAATCCCATCACCCAATCCCATTCCCTGGTCCCATCACCCAATCCCATCACCCAATCCCATTCCCTGGTCCCATCACCCAATCCCATCACCCAATCCCATTCCCTCCTCCATCAGCCAATCCCATTCCCTCCTCCATCAGCCAATCCCATCACCCAATCCCATTCCCTCCTCCATCAGCCAATCCCATCACCCAATCCCATTCCCTCCTCCATCAGCCAATCCCATCACCCAATCCCATTCCCTCCTCCATCAGCCAATCCCATCATCCAATCCCATTCCCTCCTCCATCAGCCAATCCCATCATCCAATCCCATTCCCTCCTCCATCAGCCAATCCCATCATCCAATCCCATTCCCTCCTCCATCAGCCAATCCCATCATCCAATCCCATTCCCTCCTCCATCAGCCAATCCCATCATCCAATCCCATTCCCTCCTCCATCAGCCAATCCCATCATCCAATCCCATTCCCTCCTCCATCAGCCAATCCCATCATCCAATCCCATTCCCTCCTCCATCAGCCAATCCCATCATCCAATCCCATTCCCTCCTCCATCAGCCAATCCCATCATCCAATCCCATTCCCTCCTCCATCAGCCAATCCCATCATCCAATCCCATTCCCTCCTCCATCAGCCAATCCCATCATCCAATCCCATTCCCTCCTCCATCACCCAATCCCATCATCCAATCCCATTCCCTCCTCCATCAGCCAATCCCATCACAGGACTCATCACCCCCTCCATCACCCGATCCCATCCCCTGATCCCATCTCCCACTCCCATCACCCAATCCCATTTCCTGCTCCCATGCCCAGATCCCCTCTGTAGATCCCCCCACCCCCCGGATCCCTGCCCAGATCCCCTCTGTAGATCCCCTCAACTCCCAGATCCCTGCCCAGATCCCCTCTGTAGATCACTCCATCCCATAGATCCCTCTGTAGATCCCCCCACCCCCCCGGATCCCTGCCCAGATCACTGTGTAGATCCCCCCAACTCCCAGATCCCTGCCCAGATCCCTCTGCAGATCCCTCCAGCCCCTAGATCCAAATCCAGATCCCTCTGGAGATCCCCCCAACCCCCCGAATTCCTGCCCAGATCCCTCTGCAGATCCCTCCACCTCACAGATCCCTGCCCAGATCCCCCTGTAGATCCCCCCACCCCCTGGATCCCTGCCCAGATCCCCCTGTAGATCCCCCCAACTCCCAGATCCAAGTCCAGATCCCTCTGCAGATCCCCCCAACTCCCAGATCCCTGCCCAGATCCCCCTGTAGATCCCTCCACCTCACAGATCCCTGCCCAGATCCCCTCTGTAGATCCTCCCACCCCCCGGATTCCTGCCCAGATCCCCTCTGTAGATCCCCCCACCCCCCGGATCCCTGCCCAGATCCCCCTGCAGACCCTTCCCCCCCAGCAGATCCCCCCCCCCCCCCTCCCCAGCTCGCCGCCCTCCCCAGAGCAGCTCCGGGTGCCCTCGATCCCTTCTCCCAGATCACCCCAAAGGATCTCGACGAGGTCTCAGCCCCAGCACCGAGCCCTGGGGTCCCTCCCCGACCCCGTGACCGGTTTTCCCAACCGGATCTCTCTCCATCCACCCCCCCCCTCCTTCCCCCCCTCCTCAAATCCCAGGAGGTTCCCACCGTTCCCGGGGCCGAGGGCACCGGTTCCCTCCAGGAGATCTCCCGGTGCCAAACGGGCGCCCGGAGCCTCTTCCCAAATCCCAGATCCCACCCAGGGATCCCAGCTCCCATCTCCCAGCCCCATCACCCATTTCCCTCAGCCAGGAACGGGATCACCTCCCTCTTGGAATGATGGGGATCGGCTCAGGATCTCCCCTTCCCCATCCCAAGGCTCCCATCATCCCCCCCCCCAATCCCGTTATCCCGGGAATCCCTCAAGGTCACCTCCACCCCCCCCCCTCCCCCTTTTCCCACTTATTCCAAGGGTGAGGGGGGGGGGGTTTCCCCCTCGAAATTCCCAAGTGGATTCCTCAAATCCAAACCCACCGGGCTCTTCCCTCCTCCCTTCCAGCTCTTCTCCCTCTCCATTCCCGTTTTCACCCTCTCGAAGTCGGTTCCGCCCCAATTCCGGACGTGGCGTCGGCTCCCGCCCTTCCGATCGGAATCTTGGGCAGGGCCGCTCCGCCGGGGGTCGTCCAGGAAATTCCTCACCGGATTCTTCTCCTGGAGCCCATCCTAAAGGGGAGAAAGAAGCTGGAATGGGGTCAATTCCAAGAGATGGGAGCCCAAATTCCCAGTCCTTTTCCCCCCACCACTTCCTTCCCGGCTCCGGACCCGCTGGTTCCGCTCGTATTCCGCGATCTTTTCCATCTCCTCGTTCATCCTCTCGATGTTCTGGCGCCGCCGCTCTTCCCATTCCTGGGAAAAGGAGGGAGGAGGATTCCCCCCCCAAGGAAAAAACAAACAAACAAACAAAACACCGGGAAGCAGCCCCAAAAGAGTGGGAAACGGCCCCAAAAAAATCACAAAGCCGGGAAGCAGCCGCCTCCCCCCACCCCCCAAAATAATCCCAAATGGGAATTGGCTCCCCCCAAAAAAAAAAAAAACCCACCAGGAAGTGGCTCCAAATCCAGCCAGGAAGCAGCCACCAAAAAAAACTGGGAAGTGGCTCCCAAAATTCCCCACTTCCAGCTCCCAAATTTCACCCCACCTCCTCCCAAATTCCAAGCCCTGACTCCCAAATTTCCATCTCCAGGCTCTCAAATTTCCCTCCTCGACTCCCAATTTCCACCACAGGCTCCCAAATTCCAACCTCAGATCCCAAATTTCCACTCCAGTCTCCCGAATTCCAAGCTCAAATCCCAAATTTCCATCCCAGGCTCCCAAATTCCAACCTCAGACCCCAAATTTCCATCCCAAGTCCCCGAATTCCAACCTCAGACCCCAAATTTCCGTCCCAGGCTCCCAAATTCCAACCTCAGACCCCAAAATTCCACTCCAGTCTCCCGAATTCCAAGCTCAAATCCCAAATTTCCATCCCAAGTCCCCAAATTCCAACCTCAGATCCCAAAATTCCACTCCAGTCTCCCGAATTCCAAGCTCAAATCCCAAATTTCCATCCCAAGTCCCCAAATTCCAACCTCAGATCCCAAAATTCCACTCCAGTCTCCCAAATTCCAACCTCAGACCCCAAATTTCCGTCCCAGGCTCCCAAATTCCAACCTCAGACCCCAAATTTCCGTCCCAGGCTCCCAAATTCCAAGCTCAGACCCCAAAATTCCACACCAGTCTCCTGAATTCCAAGGTCAGAACCCAAATTTCCATCCCAAGTCCCCAAATTCCAACCTCAGACCCCAAATTTCCGTCCCACGCCCCCAAATTCCAACCTCAGACCCCAAATTTCCGACCCAGGCTCCCAAATTCCAACCTCAGATCCCAAATTTCCATCCCAGGCTCCCAAATTCCAACCTCAGATCCCAAATTTCCACCCCACGCCCCAAATTCCAACCTCAGATCCCAAATTTCCATCCCAAGTCCCCAAATTCCAACCTCAGACCCCAAATTTCCGTCCCAGGCTCCCAAATTCCAAGCTCAGACCCCAAATTTCCATCCCAAGTCCCCAAATTCCAACCTCAGACCCCAAATTTCCGTCCCAGGCTCCCAAATTCCAACCTCAGATCCCAAATTTCCATCCCAAGTCCCCAAATTCCAACCTCAGACCTCAAATTTCCGCCCCAGGTCCCCAAATTCCAACCTCAAATCCCAAATTTCCATCCCAAGTCCCCAAATTCCAACCTCAGATCCCAAATTTCCGTCCCAGGTCCCCAAATTCCAACCTCAGACCCCAAATTTCCGTCCCAGGTCCCCAAATTCCAACCTCAGACCCCAAATTTCCGTCCCAGGCTCCCAAATTCCAACCTCAGACCCCAAATTTCCGTCCCAGGCTCCCAAATTCCAACCTCAGATCCCAAATTTCCGTCCCAGGCTCCCAAATTCCAACCTCAGATCCCAAATTTCCACTCCAGTCTCCCAAATTCCAACCTCAGATCCCAAATTTCCGTCCCAGGCTCCCAAATTCCAACCTCAGACCCCAAATTTCCGTCCCAGGCTCCCGAATTCCAAGCTCAGACCCCAAATTTCCGTCCCAGGCTCCCAAATTCCAAGCTCAGACCCCAAATTTCCGTCCCAGGCTCCCAAATTCCAAGCTCAGACCCCAAATTTCCGTCCCAGGCTCCCAAATTCCAAGCTCAGACCCCAAATTTCCGTCCCAGGCTCCCAAATTCCAACCTCAGACCCCAAATTTCCGTCCCAGGCTCCCAAATTCCAACCTCAGATCCCAAATTTCCGTCCCAGGCTCCCAAATTCCAACCTCAGATCCCAAATTTCCGTCCCAGTCTCCCAAATTCCAACCTCTGATCCCAAATTTCCGTCCCAGTCTCCCAAATTCCAACCTCAGATCCCAAATTTCCATCCCAGGTCCCCAAATTCCAACCTCAGATCCCAAATTTCCATCCCAGGTCCCCAAATTCCAACCTCAGATCCCAAATTTCCATCCCAGGTCCCCAAATTCCAACCTCAGATCCCAAATTTCCGTCCCAGGCTCCCAAATTCCAACCTCAGATCCCAAAATTCCACTCCAGTCTCCCAAATTCCAACCTCAGATCCCAAATTTCCGTCCCAGGCTCCCAAATTCCAAGCTCAGACCCCAAATTTCCGTCCCAGGCTCCCAAATTCCAACCTCAGATCCCAAATTTCCATCCCAGGTCCCCAAATTCCAACCTCAGATCCCAAATTTCCATCCCAGGTCCCCAAATTCCAACCTCAGATCCCAAATTTCCATCCCAGGTCCCCAAATTCCAACCTCAGATCCCAAATTTCCGTCCCAGGCTCCCAAATTCCAACCTCAGAGCCCAAATTTCCGTCCCAGGCTCCCAAATTCCAACCTCAGATCCCAAATTTCCGTCCCAGGCTCCCAAATTCCAACCTCAGACCCCAAATTTCCGTCCCAGGCTCCCAAATTCCAAGCTCAGACCCCAAATTTCCGTCCCAGGCTCCCAAATTCCAACCTCAGACCCCAAATTTCCGTCCCAGGCTCCCAAATTCCAACCTCAGATCCCAAATTTCCATCCCAGGTCCCCAAATTCCAACCTCAGATCCCAAATTTCCGTCCCAGGCTCCCAAATTCCAACCTCAGACCCCAAAATTCCGTCCCAGGCTCCCAAATTCCAACCTCAGACCCCAAATTTCCGTCCCAGGCTCCCAAATTCCAAGCTCAGACCCCAAATTTCCGTCCCAGGCTCCCAAATTCCAACCTCAGACCCCAAATTTCCGTCCCAGGCTCCCAAATTCCAACCTCAGACCCCAAATTTCCGTCCCAGGCTCCCAAATTCCAACCTCAGATCCCAAATTTCCGTCCCAGGCTCCCAAATTCCAACCTCAGATCCCAAATTTCCGTCCCAGGCTCCCAAATTCCAACCTCAGATCCCAAATTTCCGTCCCAGGCTCCCAAATTCCAACCTCTGATCCCAAATTTCCGTCCCAGGCTCCCAAATTCCAACCTCAGATCCCAAATTTCCATCCCAGTCTCCCAAATTCCAACCTCTGATCCCAAATTTCCGTCCCAGTCTCCCAAATTCCAACCTCAGATCCCAAATTTCCATCCCAGGTCCCCAAATTCCAACCTCAGATCCCAAATTTCCATCCCAGGTCCCCAAATTCCAACCTCAGATCCCAAATTTCCGTCCCAGGCTCCCAAATTCCAACCTCAGACCCCAAAATTCCGTCCCAGGCTCCCAAATTCCAACCTCAGACCCCAAATTTCCGTCCCAGGCTCCCAAATTCCAACCTCAGATCCCAAATTTCCGTCCCAGGCTCCCAAATTCCAACCTCAGATCCCAAATTTCCGTCCCAGGCTCCCAAATTCCAACCTCAGATCCCAAAATTCCGTCCCAGGCTCCCAAATTCCAACCTCAGACCCCAAATTTCCACATCAGACCCCCCAATTCCCACCCCAGTCTCCCGGATTCCAACCTCAGATCCCAAATTCCCACCCCAGGCCCCCAAATTCCCACCCCAGGCCCCCAAATTCCCATTCCCAGCTCCCCAGCTCCCCTCACCTTGGACTTGCGATCGGATCCGCCGTCTCCCGGCGTTCCCGGCCCGGCCGCTCCGTGGCCCCGGCTGCGCCTGTTCCGGTTCCCTCGCTCTGCCGGGCTCACGGTTCCTCCTCCTCCTCCTCCTTCCCAAAGCCCCTCGCCACGGTATTCCCGAGGTCGGGAATGTCGCCCTCCGGAGCGCCCGGCTCCCCGGGAAGCAGCTCCGCGCCCGGCTTTGGCCATTCCCGACCCCCTCTTATCCTTCACCATCCGCTTCTCCTGCGGGAAGGAGGCGGATCCAGCGCCGATCCCAACGGATACCCCGGGATTCATGGAATGCTTCGCCTTGGAAGGGACCTCAGAGCCCAAAACTCCCCCAAAAACGCAACTTTCGGCCCAAATTTGGACCCCAAATCCCTTCAGAGTCCCAAAAATGGTCATTTTGGCCCCCAATTTCCATCCCAGACGCCCCAAAAATGGTCATTTTGGCCCCAATTTCCATCCCAGACGCCCCAAAAATGCGGTTTTGGCCCCAATTTCCATCCCAGACGCCCCAAAAATGCGGTTTTGGCCCCAATTTCCATCCCAGACGCCCCAAAAATGGTCATTTTGGCCCCAATTTCCATCCCAGACATCCCAAAAATGGTCATTTTGGCCCCAATTTCCATCCCAGACACCCCAAAAATGGTCATTTGGACCCCAATTTCCATCCCAGACATCCCAAAAATGGTCATTTTGGCCCCAATTTCCATCCCAGACATCCCAAAAATGGTCATTTTGGCCCCAATTTCCATCCCAGACGCCCCAAAAATGGTCATTTTGGCCCCAATTTCCATCCCAGACGCCCCAAAAATGCAGTTTTGGCCCCAATTTCCATCCCAGACGCCCCAAAAATGGTCATTTTGGCCCCAATTTCCATCCCAGACGCCCCAAAAATGCAGTTTTGGCCCCAATTTCCATCCCAGACGCCCCAAAAATGCAGTTTTGGCCCCAATTTCCATCCCAGACGCCCCAAAAATGCAGTTTTGGCCCCAATTTCCATCCCAGACGCCCCAAAAATGCAGTTTTGGCCCCAATTTCCATCCCAGACGCCCCAAAAATGCAGTTTTGACCCCAATTTCCATCCCACACACCCCAAAAATGCAGTTTTGGCCCCAATTTCCATCCCAGATGCCGCAAAAATGCAGTTTTGGCCCCAATTTCCATCCCAGACGCCCCAAAAATGCGGTTTTGGCCCCAATTTCCATCCCAGACGCCCCAAAAATGCGGTTTTGGCCCCAATTTCCATCCCAGATGCCCAAAAATGCAGTTTTGGCCCCAATTTCCATCCCAGATGCCCCAAAAATGCAGTTTTGGCCCCAATTTCCATCCCAGATGCCCCAAAAATGCGGTTTTGGCCCCAATTTCCATCCCAGATGCCCAAAAATGTGGTTTTGACCCCAAATCCCCCTCACAAACGCCCCAAAACCCCCACTTTCACCCCAAATCCCCTCAGAGACTCCTCTAAAACTCCACTTCCCCCCCCCCCGACAATTCCCAAAAACCACGACTTCCGCTCCAAATTTTCTCCCAAAACCAGGACTTTCCCCCCCAAATCCCCTTCCAGGCCCTCAATCCCCTCCCTGGAGCCCCTCAAACCCCCCCAATCCCAGCCTGGAGCAGCACCCCCAGAATCCTCAGAACCCCCAAAATCCTCCCCAAAATCCCCAAAATCCCCCAAAATCCCCAGAATCCCAAAAATCCCCAGAATTTCTAAAATCCCCAGAATTTCTAAAATCCCCAGAATTTCTAAAATCCCCAGAATTCCCACAATCCCCAGCACCCCCAGTGCCCCCAGAGCACCAACCCCCACCATCCCCAGCGCCCCCAGCGCCCCCCCAGCGCCCCCAGCACCCCCACCGCCCCCCCAGCGCCCCCACCGTCCCCAGCGCCCCCATCCCCAGCACCCCCAGCGCCCCCCCAGCGCCCCCCCAGCACCCCCAGCGCCCCCCCAGCACCCCCAGCGCCCCCCCAGCACCCCCAGCACCCTCACCTTTCCCACCATCCCCAGCGCCCCCACCGCCCCCACCATCCTCAGTGCCCCCAGTGCCCCCAGCGCCCCCAGTGCTCCCACCACCCTCAGCACCCCCAGTACCTCCAGCACCCCCAGTGCCCCCATCCCCACCATCCCCAGTGCCCCCCCAGCACCCCCAGCACCCCCAGCGCCCCCACCACCCCCAGCACCCTCATCTTTCCCACCATCCCCAGTGCCCCCAGCGCCCCCACCGCCCCCAGCACCCCCAGTGCCCCCACCATCCCCAGTGCCCCCACCATCCCCAGTGCCCTCAGCACCCCCAGCACCCCCACCATCCCCACCATCCCCACCACCCCCAGTGCCCCCAGCGCCCCCACCATCCCCACCGCCCCCAGCACCCCCAGCACCCCCACCATCCCCAGCGCCCCCACCGCCCCCACCATCCCCAGTGCCCCCACCGCCCCCAGCGCCCCCAGTGCTCCCACCACCCTCAGCATCCCCAGCACCTCCAGCACCCCCAGCACCCCCACCATTCCCACCATCCCCAGCACCCCCACCATCCCCAGTGCCCCCAGCACCCCCAGTGCCCCCAGTACCCCCACCGCCCCCACCGCCCCCAGCGCCCCCAGTGCCCCCCCCAGCGCCCCCATCGCCCCCACCATCCCCAGCGCCCCCACCGCCCCCAGCGCCCCCCCAGCACCCCCAGCGCCCCCCCCCAGCACCCCCAGCGCCCCCCCCCAGCGCCCTCCCAGCGCCCCCACCATCCCCAGCGCCCTCACCATCCCCAGCGCCCCCAGCGCCCCCACCATCCCCAGTGCCCCCAGCGCCCCCACCATCCCCAGCGCCCCCACCATCCCCAGCACCCCCACAATCCCCAGCACCCCCAGTGCCCCCATCCCCACCATCCCCACCGCCCCCAGCACCCCCAGCGCCCCAATTGCCCCCAGCGCCCCGACCGTCCCCAGTGCCCCCACCGCCCCACCTTTCCCACCATCCCCAGCACCCCCACCGCCCCCACCATCCCCAGTGCCCCCAGTACCCGCAGTGCCCCCACCATCCCCACCACCCCCAGCACCCCCACCATCCCCAGCGCCCCACCATCCCCACCATCCCCAGCGCCCCCAGCGCCCCCCCAGCACCCCCAGCGCCCCCCCAGCGCCCCCAGCGCCCCCCCCAGCGCCCCCATCCCCACCATCCCCAGCGCCCCCAGCACCCCCCCAGCACCCCCCCAGCGCCCCCACCATCCCCAGTGCCCCCATCCCCACCATCCCCAGCGCCCCCAGCACCCCCCCAGCACCCCCCCAGCGCCCCCACCACCCCCACCACCCTCACCTTTCCCACCATCCCCAGCGCCCCCAGTGCTCCCACCACCCTCAGCACCCCCAGCGCCCCCACCATTCCCAGTGCCCCCAGCGCCCCCACCATCCCCAGCATCCCCAGCACCTCCAGCACCCCCACCATTCCCACCATCCCCAGTGCCCCCAGCGCCCCCACCATCCCCAGTGCCCCCAGCGCCCCCACCATCCCCAGTGCCCCCAGCGCCTCCAGCACCCCCACCATTCCCACCATCCCCAGTGCCCCCAGTGCCCCCACCATCCCCAGTGCCCCCAGCGCCCCCACCATCCCCAGTGCCCCCAGCGCCCCCACCATCCCCAGCACCCCCAGCACCTCCAGCACCCCCACCATTCCCACCATCCCCAGTGCCCCCAGCGCCCCCACCATCCCCAGCACCCCCAGCACCTCCAGCACCCCCACCATTCCCACCATCCCCAGTGCCCCCAGCGCCCCCACCATCCCCAGCACCCCCAGCACCTCCAGCACCCCCACCATTCCCACCATCCCCAGTGCCCCCAGTGCCCCCACCATCCCCAGTGCCCCCAGCACCCCCGACTCACTCCGGGAGCGCCGGTGACCTGGAGGGTGACGGCCAAATCCCTCTCGGCCCATCCCCGTTCCCACTCGGAATCTCGCGCCTTCCGCGAGGCCGTCACGGCCACCCCTTCCTGCTCCGCCTTCCTCCGATCCTCCTCGATCTCCTGGTGGGAATTTTGGGAATTCCAGGAGCATTCCCAGATGGATTTGGGGCTGGAACAGCTTGGGGGGGGGGGGTGGAGCTTTCGCCCCATCGCGACCTCGCGTTGGGTTGAACGATGGGAAAGAAAAGGGGAGGACTGGGATAGACTGGGCTGGACTGGGCTGAGGGGGATGGGAATGGTGTTGGGAATTCCAGGGGTGATCCTGAGGGATTTGGGGGTTCAAGGGGGGGTCCCCTCAAACCTGGTAACGCTTGATGAGGGCCTCGTTCTTCTTCCGCAGGGCCTCGATGCGTTTATCCAGCTCCGCGTCCTTCTCCTCCTTGGAGCGGAGATCCAGGGCGGCCGACTCCGGGGAAAAAGGGGGGGAGAGGGGGGGGAAAAGTGGGAATTGGGGGGGGGCTGGCCCAAATTGTACCCCCTCCCCAAAAAAACACACCCCCTGCACCCCAAAAAATAACCCTCGGCCCCTCTATGCCCTAAAAAAAACCCATCGCCTGCAGCTCCCGAAAAACACCCCCAAAAAACCCCAAATTCACCCCCTGCACCCCAAAAACCACCCCCAAATCCACCCCCTGCACCCCAAAAACCACCCCCAAATCCACCCCCTGCACCCCAAAAAATAACCCCCGGCCCCTGTATCCCCCTAAAAAAAACCCATCGCCTGCACCCCCCGAAAAATACCCCCAAATCCACCCCCTGCACCACAAAAACCACCCCCAAACACCCCCTGCACCCCAAAAACCACCCCCAAATCCACCCCCTGCACCCCAAAACCCACCCCCAAATCCACCCCCTGCACCCCAAAAACCACCCCCAAATCCACCCCCTGCACCCCAAAACCCACCCCCAAATCCACCCCTGCACCCCAAAAACACCCCCTGCACCCCAAAAACCACCCCCAAATCCACCCCCTGCACCCCAAAAAATAACCCCCGGCCCCTGTATCCCCCCAAAAAAAACATCGCCTGCAGCCCCCGAAAAACACCCCCAAATCCACCCCCAAAAAACCCCAAATTCACCCCCTGCACCCCAAAAACCACCCCCTGTACCCCAAAAGCCACCCCCAAACCCACCCCCTGCACCCCAAAACATAACCCCCGGCCCCCATATCCCCCCCCAAAAAAACATCGCCTGCACCCCCTGAAAAATACCCCCAAATCCACCCCCTGCACCCCAAAAACCACCCCCAAATCCACCCCCTGCACCCCAAAAACCCACCCCCAAATCCACCCCCTGCACCCCAAAAACCCACCCCCAAATCCACCCCCTGCACCCCAAAAAAACCTCACCCCTGCAACCCCAAAAACACCCCCAGCACCCCAAAAAAACACCAAATCCACCCCCTGCACCCCAAAAAACATCCCCTGCACCCTCAAAAAACCCCACCCCCTGCAGCCCCAAAATCACCCCATTGCCTGCACCCCAAAAACCCCCAAATCCACCCCCTGTACCCCAAAACATAACCCCCGGCCCCCATATCCCCCCCAAAAAAACATCGCCTGCACCCCCCGAAAAATACCCCCAAATCCACCCCAAAAAAACCCAAATCCACACCCTGCACCCCAAAAACCACCCCCAAATTCACCCCCTGCACCCCAAAACCCACTGCCTGTACCCCAAAACATAACCCTCGGCCCCCATATCCCCCCCAAAAAAAACATCGCCCGCACCCCCCGAAAAATACCCCCAAATCCACCCCCTGCACCCCAAAAAAAAAGGTCCCCTGCACCCCAAAAAACACCCCCTCACCCCCCAAAAAAACCCCACCCCCTACATCCCCAAAACCCAATCCTGCACCCCAAAAAACACCCCCAGCACCCCCAAAAAACCCCCATCATCTGCACCCCCAAAACCCCCCCAAACCCACCCCTGCACCCCAAAAAACCCACCCCCTGCACCCCCAAATCCCACCCACGAGACCCCAGCCCTCCCCCCACAGGACCCCAAATCCCCACAAGACCCCAAAATCCCCCCATGGGACCCCCAAGACCCCCCCCCCGGACCCCAAATCCCCCTTATAGGACCTCAGCCCCCCCCCCAGCACCCCCAAATCCCCCCATGGGACCCCAACCCCTCTCCCAGGACCCCAAAATTCCACCTACAGGATCCCAACCCCCCCCAGGACCCCAAAATCCCCCCATGGGACCCCAACCCCCACCCGCCAAGACCCCAAATCCCCCCTATAGGACCTCAGACCCCTATGGGACCCCCAAAACCCCCCCATGGGACCCCCAAGACCCCCCCCAGGACCCCAAATCCCCCCATGGGACCCCCAAGACCCCCCCCAGGACCCCAAATCCCCCCATGGGACCCCCAAGACCCCCCCCAGGACCCCAAATCCCCCCATGGGACCCCCAAGACCCCTCCCCAGGACCCCAAATCCCCCTTATAGGACCTCAGCCCCCCCCCCCAGCACCCCCAATCCCCCCATGGGACCCCCAAGACCCCCTCCCAGGACCCCAACCCCTCCCATGAGACCCCAACCCTCCCCCCCCAGGACCCCAACCCCCCCCATGAGACCCCAACACCCCCCCGAGGACCCCAAATCCCCCCATGGGACCCCAAAATCCCCCCATGGGACCCCAACCCCCCCCCCGCCAAGACCCCAAATCCCCCCTATAGGACCTCAGACCCCTATGGGACCCCCAAAATCCCCCCATGGGACCCCCAAGACCCCCCTCCCAGGACCCCAAATCCCCCCATGGGACCCCAACCCCTCTCCCAGGACCCCAAAATTCCACCTACAGGACCCCAACCCCCCCCATGAGACCCCAACCCTCCCCCCCCAGGACCCCAACCCCCCCCATGAGACCCCAACACCCCCCCGAGGACCCCAAATCCCCCCATGGGACCCCAAAATCCCCCCCGCCAAGACCCCAAATCCCCCCTATAGGACCTCAGACCCCTATGGGACCCCCAAAATCCCCCCATGGGACCCCCAAGACCCCCCCCAGGACCCCAAATCCCCCCATGGGACCCCCAAGACCCCCCCCCCAGGACCCCAAATCCCCCTTATAGGACCTCAGCCCCCCCCCCCCCAGCACCCCCAATCCCCCCATGGGACCCCCAAGACCCCCTCCCAGGACCCCAAATCCCCCCATGGGACCCCAACCCCTCTCCCAGGACCCCAAAATTCCACCTACAGGACCCCAACCCCCCCCATGAGACCCCAACACCCCCCCGAGGACCCCAAATCCCCCCATGGGACCCCAAAATCCCCCCATGGGACCCCAAAATCCCCCCCCGCCAAGACCCCAAATCCCCCCTATAGGACCTCAGACCCCTATGGGACCCCCAAAATCCCCCCATGGGACGCCCAAGACCCCCCCCCCAGGACCCCAAATCCCCCCATGGGACCCCCAAGACCCCCCCCAGGACCCCAAATCCCCCCATGGGACCCCAACCCCTCTCCCAGGACCCCAAAATTCCACCTACAGGACCCCAACCCCCCCCGTGAGACCCCAACCCTCCCCCCTCAGGACCCCAACCCCCCCCATGAGACCCCAACACCCCCCCCAGGACCCCAAATCCCCCCATGGGACCCCCAAGACCCCCCCCCAGGACCCCAAATCCCCCTTATAGGACCTCAGCCCCCCCCCAGCACCCCCAATCCCCCCATGGGACCCCCAAGACCCCCTCCCAGGACCCCAACCCCCCCCATGAGACCCCAACACCCCCCCGAGGACCCCAAATCCCCCCATGGGACCCCAAAATCCCCCCATGGGACCCCAACCCCCCCCCCGCCAAGACCCCAAATCCCCCCTAAAGGACATCAGACCCCTATGGGACCCCCAAAATCCCCCCATGGGACCCCCAAGACCCCTCCCAGGACCCCAAATCCCCCCATGGGACCCCCAAGACCCCCCCCCAGGACCCCAAATCCCCCCATGGGACCCCAACCCCTCTCCCAGGACCCCAAAATTCCACCTACAGGACCCCAACCCTCCCCCCTCAGGACCCCAACCCCCCCCATGAGACCCCAACACCCCCCCCCAGGACCCCAAATCCCCCCATGGGACCCCCAAGACCCCCCCCCAGGACCCCAAATCCCCCCATGGGACCCCAACCCCTCTCCCAGGACCCCAAAATTCCACCTACAGGACCCCAACCCTCCCCCCTCAGGACCCCAACCCCCCCACGAGACCCCAACACCCCCCCAGGACCCCAAATCCCCCCATGGGACCCCCAAGACCCCCCCCAGGACCCCAAATCCCCCCATGGGACCCCCAAGACCCCCCCCAGGACCCCAAATCCCCCTTATAGGACCTCAGCCCCCCCCCCAGCACCCCATGGGACCCCCAAGACCCCCCCCCAGGACCCCAAATCCCCCCATGGGACCCCCCAAGACCCCCCCCCCCAGGACCCCAAATCCCCCATGGGACCCCCAAGACCCCCCCAGGACCCCAAATCCCCCTTATAGGACCTCAGCCCCCCCTCCAGCACGCCCAATCCCCCCATGGGACCCCCAAGACCCCCCCCCAGGACCCCAAATCCCCCCATGGGACCCCCAAGACCCCCCCCCCAGCACCCCCAATCCCCCCATGGGACCCCCAAGACCCCTCTCCCAGGACCCCAAAATTCCACCTACAGGACCCCAACCCCCCCTATGAGACCCCAACCCTCCCCACAGGACCCCAAATCCCCCCTACAGGACCCCGGACCCCCACGGGACCCCAAAATTCCCCCCCAGGCCTCACCATGGCGGCGGCGAAGCCCCCGCTCCCGGTTGCCTCCGCCCTCCCGCCCTTCAGAGCCACTTCCGCTTCCGGTGAGGGAGGGAGAAGGGGGGGGCGGCCTTAAAGGGGCAACGGCGACCGGTGGGGCCCAGGGGGTGGCTGTTACCGTGCCCCAGGGTCCCCCTGACCCCCCGTGGGCGCTTTTAGGGAATCTCCTGTATCCCTATGGATGCCCCTGTGGAAGCTTTTATGTCCCTATGGATGCTGCTATGTTCCTCTATCCCTATGGATGCCCCTATGGAAGCCCCTATAGATGCCCCTATGTCCCTATGGGTTCCCCTAAGGATGCTCTTAGGTCCCTATGGATGCCCCCACGTTCCTCTATCCCTATAGATGTCCCTATGGAAGCTTCTGTATCCCTACACACGTCCCTATGCTCCTCTATTCATATGGATGTCCCTATAGGTGCTTTTATGTCCCTATGGATGCTGCTATGTTCCTCTATACCTATGGATGCCCCTATGGAAGCCCCTATAGATGCCCCTATGTCCCTATGGGTCCCCCTAAGGATGCTCTTAGGTCCCTATGGATGTCCCTGTGAAAGCGCTTATGACCCTATGGATGTCCCTATATCACAGTATCATAAGGTTGGAAAGGACCTCTGAGATCATCAAGTCCAACCTATAACCCAACACTAACACCAACCATCATCTAACCCATGGCACTCAGTGCCTCATCCAGTCTCCCTTTAAACACCTCCAGGGTCGGTGACTCCACCCCCTCCCTGGGCAGCCCATTCCAATGGCCAATCACCCTTTCAGTGAAGAACTTTTTCCTCACATCAAGTCTAAACTTTCCCTGACGAAGCTTAAGTCCCTGCCCTCTGGTTCTGCCACTGGTCACCTGAGAGAAGAGACCAACCCCTGCCTGACTACAACCTCCTTTTAGGTAGTTGTAGAGAGCAATGAGGTCTCCCCTGAGCCTCCTCTTCTCCAGACTAAACAGCCCCAATTCCCTCAGTCTCTCCTCGTAGGGCTTGTGCTCCAGCCCCCTCACCATCTTCGTTGCCCTCCTCTGGACACTCTCCAGCATCCTGACATCTTTCCCATACTGAGGGGCCCAGAACTGGACACAGTATTCAAGGTGAGGCCTGACCAGTGCCGAGTACAGGGGGACAATAACTCCTCTGGTCCTGCTTACTACACTATTCCTGATGCCCACCAGGATGCCATTGGCCTTCTTGGCCACCTGGGCACACTGCTGGCTCATGTTGAGCTTCCTGTCCACCAGCACTCCCAGGTCCTTTTCTGCCTGACTCCTCTCCAGCCACTCTGTCCCCAGTCTGTAGCTCTGCATGGGATTGTTGTGTCCAAAACGAAGTACCCAACATTTGGACTTATTAAACATCATCCCATTAGAATCAGCCCAGCTCTCCAATCTGTCCAGGTCCCTCTGTAGGGCCATCCTACCCTCTAACAGATCAACTCTTCCTCCCAGCTTGGTATCATCTGCAAATTTGCTGATGATGGACTCAATCCCCTCATCCAAATCGTCAATAAAGATATTAAACAGGATGGGACCCAACACCAATCCCTGGGGGACACCACTGGGTGACCGGCCGCCAACTGGATGAAACACCATTTACCATCACTCTTTGGGCTCGGCCATCCAGCCAATTCCTAACCCAGCACAAAGTGCTCCCATCTAGGCCACGGGCTGCCAGCTTCCCTAGGAGTCTACTGTGGGGACAGTGTCAAAGGCCTTGCTGAAGTCCAGGTATCCCACATCCACAGCCTTCCTCTCATCCACCAGGCGAGTCACATGATCGTAAAAGGAGATCAGGTTGGTCAGGCAGGACCTACCCCTCCTAAATCCATGCTGGCTGGGCCTCATTTCTTGACCGTTCTGCAGGTGATGCTCCTATGTCCCTATGGATTCCCCTAAGGATGCTCTTAGGTCCCTATGGATGCCTCCACGTTCCTCTATCCCTATGGATATCCCTATGGAAGCCCCTGTGTTCCTGTATCCCTATGCACGCCACTATGACCCTGTGCATGTCCCTATGCTTCTCTGTGCCTATGGATGTCCCTATAGATGCCCCTATGTCCCTAAGGATTCCCCTCAGGATGCTCTTACCTCCATCCCTAAGGATGCTCCTATGTCCCTCTATCCCTATGGGTGTCCCTATAGACGCCCCTATGGATTCCCCTAGGGATGCTCTTATGTCCCTATGGATGCCTCTAAGTCCCTCTGTCCCTATGGATGTCCCTATAGAGGCCCCTATGTCCCTATGGATTCCCCTAAGGGTGTTCTGTCCCTATGGATGCTCCTATGTCCCTCTATCCCTATAGGTGTCCCTATGGATGCCCCTGTATCCCTATGCATGCCACTATGTCCCTATGGATGCCCATATGTCCCTCTATCCCTACGGATGCCCCTATATCCATAAGGATGCTCCTAGAGGGGCGCTATAGGAGGCCGTAGGCGCTACAGCCAACCCCACCAACCAACCTAATCCATTCTATGATTCCATAGGGGACTATAGGGGCTGTAGGGACTGTGGGGACCATAGGGGCTATAGGGGTTGCAGGGACTACAGTGGCTCTAAGGGCTACAGGGGGCTGTAGGGGGCTATAGGAGCCCTACAGGGACTGTAGTGACCATAGGAGGCTATAGGTGTAAAAGGGGGTTGTAGAGGCCTCTGTAGGAGGAAAGAGGGAGCAATAAGGGTTCTATAGGGGGCTCCATAGGGGGGACAGCAGAGAGGGCACGACAGGGGCTCTAGAGGGGGTCTATAGGGGGGACATAAGGTGCTATAGGGGCTCTAAAGGGGGGGGGCACGGTGCTATAGGGTCTCTATAGGGGGCTCTAAAACGGGGGGCAGAGGGCGCTATACAGTCTCTATAGGGGAACACAGGGAGCCCCCTCTCCCTTTGGCCCCGCCCCATCTCCCCTCGGTATGGCCACGCCCCTTCCCGCTGACCACGCCCCCTCGCCCTTGGCCACGCCCCCGGCCCCCTCTCCCCACTCCCCTTCCCTTGCCCCCCCAATTCCCCTTGGCCACGCCCCTCTCCCCTTGGCCACGCCCATCTCCCCTTGGCCACGCCCCTGCATACTTTCCCTTCCCAATTTCCCTTGGCCACGCCCCTCTCCCTTGGCCACGCCCCCGCCCCTTCCCTTGCCCCCCCAATTCTTCTTGACCACGCCCCTCCCATTTGGCCACGCCCCCATGCCCTCTCCCCTTCCCCTCCCCTAATCCCCTTGGCCACGCCCCTCTTCCTTTGGCCACGCCCCCTCTCCCCGTGACCACGCCCCCATGCCCTCTCCCCTTCCCCTCCCCTAATCCCCTTGGCCACGCCCCTCTTTCTTTGGCCACGCCCCCTCTCCCCGTGGCCACGCCCCCATGCCCTCTCCCCTTCCCCTCCCCTAATCCCCTTGGCCACGCCCCTCTTCCTTTGGCCACACCCCCTGCCCTCTCCCCTCCCCTTCCCCTCCCCAATTCCCCGTTGGCCACGCCCCTCTCCCCTTGGCCACGCCCCTCTTCCCTTGGCCCCACCCCCTGCCCTCTCCCCTCCCCTTCCCCTCCCCAATTCCTCTTGGCCACGCCCCTCTCCCCGCGCCCCCGCCCCCCGCCCCTCTCCCCGCGCCCCTTCCCTTGCCCTCCCCAATTCCCATTGGCCACGCCCCCTCCCCTTTGGCCACGCCCCCATCCCTCCAACCCATCTTGACCACGCCCCTCCTCTTGGCCACGCCCCCTCTCCCCCTTGACCACGCCCCTCATCCCTTGGCCACGCCCCCTCGCCCCTTGGCCACGCCCCCCGCCCCTATCCCCGCGCCCTCCCGCATCCCCCGCGCCCCTCGCGATGGCCGCGAACCGGTGGTGGCGGCGGCCGGGCCGGGGGGGCGGCGGCAGCGGCGGCAGCAGCGGGGGGGGCTTGGGCTCCCCGCGCCTCTCTGCGGGGTCCCGGCTGTCCCCGCAGCCCCCCGCCCGCAGCCCCGGGTTGCAGAGGCGCCCGGCGCGGGTCACGGTCAAATACAACCGGCGGGAGCTGCAACGGCGGCTCGACACCGAGCGCTGGATCGACCGGCGGCTGGAGGAGCTCTACCGGGGGCGGGTGCGCACCGGGACCGCGGACGGGGACGGCGGGGGGGCAATTGCTGGGGAGAGGGAGCCTGGGATGCTCGGGACTGGGACCGGGAAATGGAACGGGGACCGGGAGAGGGAGCGGGGACCGGGAGCGGTGACCGGGAGAGGGACCGGGGACGGAGAGCGGGGACCGGGGACCGGGAGAGGGACGGGGAGCGGGGACCGGGGACGGGGAGCGGGGACCGGGAGAGGGAGCGGGGACCGGGAGCGGTGACCGGGAGAGGGACCGGGGACGGAGAGCGGGGACCGGGGACCGGGAGAGGGACGGGGAGCGGGGACCGGGGACGGGGAGCGGGGACCGGGGACGGAGAGCGGGGACCGGGAGAGGGACCGGGGACCGGGAGAGGGACCGGGAGAGGGACAGGGAAGGGACCAGGAGAGGGAACGGTTCCAAAGAGTGTAAGACCCGGTGGGAAAGCGCCCGGGATGCTCGGGACCGGGAGAGGGAGCGGGGACAGGGAGAGGGGACCGGAAAGGGACCGGGAGAGGGAACAGGGACCGGGAGAGGGAACGGGACCAGGAGAGGGAACGGTTCCAAAGAGTGTAAGACCCGATGGGAAAGCGTCCGGGATGCTCGGGACCGGGACCGGGAGAGGGAGTGTGGACCGGGAGAGGGAGCCAGGAGCGGGAACCGGGACCGGGAGAGGGAACGGGTTCCAAAGAGTGTAAGACCCGGTGGGAAAGCGCCCGGGATGCTCGGGACCGGGAGAGGAAGAGGGAATGGGACCGGGAACGGGAGAGGAAGAGGGAATGGGACCGGGAACGGGAGAGGGTACCTCTCAAGAGGGTGAACGTCCCGGTGGAAAGAGCGCCTGGAACGCTCGGGAACGGGAGAGGGAGATTCACTGGGACCGGGAGGGCGAACGGGGAGAACGGGAGAGGAACCGTAGGGTGAGAGTCCCGGTGGGAAAGTGCCTGGGATGTTCGGGAAGCGGAGAGGAAGAGGGACCGGGACCGGGAGAGGGAGCGGCTCCACAGGTCCCGGTTGGAGATGGCACCCGGGATGCTCGGGGCAGGGACCGGGAGTGGGACCGGTACCGTAGGGTGCAAGTCCCGGTGGGAAAGTGCCTGGGATGCTCAGAAACGGGATCGGGAATAGGAGAGGGACCAGGGACCGGGAACGGGACCGTAGGTTACGAGTCCCTGTGGGAAGCGCCCGGGATGCTCGGGACCGAGACCGGGAGCGGGACTGGGGGAGAGACCGGGACCGGCGGGGAGGATCAAGTCCGAGGGGGACGGCGCCTGGGATGCTCGGGACCGGGAGCGGACTGGGAATGGGAGCAGCACTGGGAACGTGGCCGTGGGGTGCGAGTCCCGGTGGGAGAGCGCTTGGGATGCTCGGGACCGGGACCGGGAATGGGAACGGGAAAGGCACCGGGAGCGGGGAGCAGAACCGGGAGCGGGAATGGAAACGGGACCGGGACCGTAGGGTGCAATTCCCAGTGGGAAAGCACCCGGGAAGCTCGGGACCGGGAGTAGGAGAGGGACTGGGATCGGGAAAGGTACCGGAAGCGGGACCGGGACCGGGACCGTATGGTGCAATTCCCAGTGGGAAAGCGCCCGGGATGCTCGGGACCGGGAATAGGACCGGGAGTGGGAATGGGAACGGGACCGGGAATGGGAGCGGGACTGGGACTGTAGGGTGCAAGTCCCAGAGGGAAAGCGCCCGGGATGCTCGGGACCGGGAATAGGACCGGGAGTGAGAATGGGAATGGGAATGGGAACGGGACCGGGAATGGGAATGGGAGCGGGACTGGGACTGTAGGGTGCAAGTCCCAGAGAGAAAGCGCCCGGGATGCTCGGGACCGGGAATAGGACCGGGACCGGGAACGGGACCGGGACCGGGAATGGGAGCGGGACCGGGACCGTAGAGTGCGAGTCCCAGTGGGAAAGCGCCCGGGATGCTCAGGACCGGGAATAGGACCGGGAGCGGGAATAGGACCGGGAGCGGGACCGGGACTGTAGGGTGCAAGTCCCAGTGGGGAAAGCGCCCGGGATGCTCGGGACCGGGAACGGGAACGGGAACGGCTCCGGGACCGGGAATGGGAGCGGGACCGGGACCATAGAGTGCAAGTCCCAGTGGGAAAGCGCCCGGGAAGCTCGGGACCGGGAATGGGACCGGGACCGGGAATGGGATTGGGAATGGGACCGGGAAAGGCACCGGGAGCAGCACCGGGAGCGGGGGCGGGGCTGGGGGATCTGGGACACGGGGGGGGGGGTGCCCGGGAAGGGGGGGAGGGGTCGGGGACACCCCACGGAGATCGGGGGCGTGGAATCTCGGGGATCCCTCCCCAAACCCCTCCTCGCGTGGGTTTTGGGGGAGGTTGCGGTGAATGGGGGGTGGGGGGTTGGGGACCCCTCCCCATGCGAGGGGGGGGGGGGTGGGGGGGGATACGCGTGGGTCCCCGCGGTCACCCAGGACCCCACCCCCACCCCCCACGCGTGGCAGGAGGCGGAGATGCCGGATGAGGTGGACATCGATGCCCTCCTGGAGCTCGAGACGGACGGGGAGCGGGCGCAGGCGCTGCAGGTGGGGGGGGTCCCACGCGTGTTTTGGGGTCCCACACGTGTTTTGGGGTCCCACGCGTGTTTTGGGGTGTCCCACGCGTGTTTTGGGGAGCCCTACGCCTGTTTTAGGGTGTCCACGCGTGTTATGGGGGACCCCACGCGTGTTATGGGGGGCCCCACGCGGTGTTACGGATGGGGCCACGCGTGTTTTGGGTCCCGCGTGTGTTTTGGGGGCAACCACGCCTGTTTTGGGGGGGGGCACACGCGTGTTTTAGGGTGTCCCACACATTTTAGGGGTCCCACGTGTGTTTTGGGGGTCCCAAGCATGTTTTGGGGTGTCCCACACGTGTTTTGGGGGGCCCCACGCCTGTTTTGGGGGGGGGGCACACGCGTGTTTTAGGGTGTCCCACACATTTTAGGGGTCCCACGTGTGTTTTGGGGGTCCCAAGCATGTTTTGGGGTGTCCCACACGTGTTTTGGGGGGCCCCACGCCTGTTTTGGGGGGAACACGCGTGTTTTAGGGTGTCCCACACGTGTTTTAGGGGGACCCACGCCTGTTTTGGGGGGGTCCCACGCGTGTTTTAGGGTGCCCCACACATTTTAGGGGTCCCACGTGTGTTTTGGGGGTCCCACGCATGTTTTGGGGTGTCCCACACGTGTTTTGGGGGGCCCCATGCCTGTTTTGGGGGTCCACGCGTGTTTTGGGGTGTCCCACACATGTTTTGGGGGACCCCCACCCCTGTTTTGGCCTGTGCACCCGTGTTTTGGGGGGGGCTCACCTCTGTTTTTGGGGGTCCCACGCGTGTTTTGGGGACCCCATGTATGTTTTGGGAGAGGACATGCGTGTTTTGGGGGGCCCCAAAGGGGGTTATGGATGGGGCCAGGCGTGTTTTGGGGTCCCACGCGTGTTTTAGGGTGTCCACGCATGGTCTGGGGAGCCCCACGTGTTTTGGGGGGCCCCACGCCTGTTTTGGGGTGTGCACGCGTGTTTTGGGGGGGGCTCACATGTGTTTGGAGGGGCCACCCGTGTTTTGGGGGGGTCCCCACGTGTTTTAGGGTGTCCACACGTCTTTTGGGGGTCCCCACGTGTTTTGGGGGGCCACACGTGTCTTGGGGGCCCCCAGATGTGGGTTTGGGGGGCCCACTCGTGTTTTGGGGCCCCCCCTGTGTATTTGGGGACCCTCTGGGTGATTTGGGGTCACCCACGAGTGGTTGGGGGGGGGGACACCCGTGTTTTGGGGGGCACCCACGCGTGGTTTTGCCCCCCCTCTCGTTTTGGGTCCCACAGGTGGATTTTGGGGGCCCACGAGTGTTTTTGGGGTCTCACAGGTGGTTTTTGGGGGTCCCACCAGTGTTTTTGGGGGTCCCACGGGTGTTTTTTGGGGGTCCCACGGGTGTTTTTTGGGGGTCCCACGTGTGATTTTTGGGGTCCCACGGGGGGTTTTGGGGTCCCACGTGTGATTTTTGGGGTCCCACGAGTGTTTTTTGGGGGTCCCACCAGTGTTTTTGGGGTCCCACGGGTGGTTTTGGGGTCCCACGGGTGTTTTTTGGGGTCCCACGGGTGTTTTTGGGGTCCCACGGGTGTTTTGGGGGTCCCACGAGTGTTTTTTGGGGGTCCCACGGGTGGTTTTGGGGTCCCACGGGTGTTTTTGGGGTCCCACGGGTGTTTTTTGGGGTCCCCCTTAACCCCCCCCCCCCTTTCTCACCCATCCAGGCCACCCTGAAATCCTGCACCACTGACACAGAGGTGCGGAGGGGAACTGGGAGCACTGGGAGGGAACTGGGGAGGTACTGGGAGCACCGGGAGGGGGACACCGGGGGTACTGGGAGGGAACTGGGAGGGTATTTGGAGCACTGGGGGGTACTGGGAGCACTGGGAGGGGGACACCGGGGGTACTGGGAGGGTATTGGGGGTATTGGGCGGGTACTGGGATCACTGGGGGGGACATTGGGGGTACTGGGAGGGAACTGGGAGGGTATTGGGAGCACTGGCAGGGTACTGGGAGCACTGGAGGGTACTGGGAGCACTGGGAGGACTAGGGGGGGCTACTGGGAGCACTGGGGTGTAACTGGGAGCACTGGGGGGCTAAGCGGGGACACTGGGAGTAGTGAGGGGGTACTGGGAGGGACTGGGAGTACTGGGAGGGGTTACTGGGAGCACTGGGGGGACTGGGATTAGTGAGGGGGGACTGGGAGGGAGAACTGGGAGCTGGGGGAGGGGGACCAGCGGGGGGGACGGGGACGGTGGGTTACTGGGGGGTTACTGGGGGTTAATGGGAGCACTGGGAGGGCATTGGGGTACTGGGAGGAACTGAGGGGTTACTGGGAGCACTGGGGGGACTGGGATTAGTGAGAGGGGACTGGGAGGGAGAACTGGGAGGGGAGGTGCAGAACAGGGGGCTACTGGGGGTTACTGGGAGCACTGGGAGGGCATTGGGGTACTGGGAGGAACTGGGGGGTTACTGGGAGCACTGGGGGGACTGGGATTAGTGAGGGGGGACTGGGAGAGAGAACTGGGAGCTGGGGGGAGGGGGAGCAGCGGGGGGCGGAACGGGGGACTACTGGGGGTTACTGGGAGCACTGGGGGGACTGGGATTAGTGAGGGGGGACTGGGAGGGGGACTGGGGGGCTAAGAGGGAACACTGCGAGTATTGAGGGGGTACTGGGGGGGACTGGGAGTACTGGGAGGGGTTACTGGGAGCACTGGGGGGGACTGGGATTAGTGAGGGGGGACTGGGAGAGAAAACTGGGAGCGGGGGGGAGGGGGAGCAGCGGGGGGGGGGGGGTGGGGGGCGGAGCGGGGGGAATCCGGGGGTTTACTGGGGGGTTACTGGGGGTAACTGGGAGCACTGGGAGGGCACTGGGGGGGGGGGGGTTACTGGGAGCACTGGGGGGACTGGGATTAGTGAGAGGGGACTGGGAGAGAGAACTGGGAGCTGGGGGAGGGGGAGCAGCGGGGGGGGGCAGAACGGGGGACTACTGGGGGTTACTGGGAGCACTGGGAGGGCATTGGGGGTACTGGAGGAACTGGGGGGGTTACTGGGAGCACTGGGGGGACTGGGATTAGTGAGGGGAGACTGGGAGGGAGAACTGGGAGCTGGGGAGGGGGAGCAGCGGGGGGGGGGGGGGGGGGGGGGGGGAGCGGGGGGAATCCGGGGGTTTACTGGGGGGTTACTGGGGGTAACTGGGAGCACTGGGAGGGCACTGGAGCTTTCCCAGTTCCAGTTGCTCCAACCGGGCTTTAAAAGGGCAAAACATTCGGCGGCGGCTCCGCCCGGGGGGGGGTTTCCTCCCCCTTTTCATCCGGTTGTGGCTCCGGGGGGGGGGTTTTGGAATTTTTGGGGGGGTCTCGGGGTTGGAATTTTGGGGGGGGGAGGGGTCGGGGGGGCCCTAAATCGGGGTCGGGGGGGCCCTAAATCCCCCCCCCACCCCCCCCCCGAATTCCCAACAGGAATTCATCCGGGAGCTGCTCCTGCAGCTGAAGGGGCTCCCGAAACAGCAGCTCCTGCAGCACCCAAAGGAGGAGGAGACCCCCCCGTGACCCCCCCCCCCCCAACTTTAGAGGGGGGGAGGGGTGATGGGGACCCCCCCTAAAATTTGGGGACCCCCCTTAAAGAAAGGGGAGACCCCAAAACCAGACCCCCCCCCTCCTATTCTCTATTTGAGCCTCTCCATTAAGATTCTTGGGGTCCCCCCCCAAAATCCTGTGCCCCCCCCCAATAAAACCTCGCTGTGCCGCAACTCTGGGGGGGTCCCGAGTGATTGCCCCCCCCCTAAAATTTGGGGACCCCCCCAAAAGAAAGGGGAGACCCCCAAACCAGACCCCCCCCTCCTATTCTGTATTTGAGCCTATTACAAATCTTGGGGTCCCCCCCAAAATCCTGTGCCCCCCCCCCCAATAAAACCTCGCTGTGCCGCAACTCTGGGGGGGTCCCGAGTGATTGCCCCCCCCCGAAATTTGGGGACCCCCCCCAAAATAAAGGGGAGACCCCAAACCAGACCCCCCCCTCCTATTCTGTATTTGAGCCTATTAAAAATCTTGGGGTCCCCCCCCAAAATCCTGTGGCCCCCCCCCAATAAAACCTCACTGAGCTGCAAGCCTGGGGGGGCCCCGAGTGATTGCCCCCCCCCGAAATTTGGGGACCCCTCTAAAAGCAAGGGAGCCCCCAAAAGCAAGGGGAGACCCAAAACCACCACCCCCCCAATTCTGTATTTGAGCCTCTCCATTACAAATCTTGGGGACCCCCCCCAGAATCCTGTGCCCCCCCCCAATAAAACCTCACTGAGCTGCAAGCCTGGGGGGGCCCCGAGTGATTGCCCCCCCCGAAATTTGGGGACCCCCCCAAAAGAAAGGGGAGACCCCAAAAGCAAGGGGAGACCCCAAAACCACCCCCCCCATTCTGTATTTGAGCCTCTCCATTACAAATCTTGGGCCCCCCCCAGAATCCTGTGCCCCCCCCCAATAAAACCTCGGCTGTGCCGCAACTCTGGGGGGGTCCCGAGTGATTCCCCCCCCCCGACATTTGGGGACCCCCCCAAAAGAAAGGGGAGACCCCCAAACTAGACCCCCCCCTCCTATTCTGTATTTGAGCCTATTACAAATCTTGGGGTCCCCCCCCAAAATCCTGTGGCCCCCCCCCCCAATAAAACCTCACTGAGCTGCAAGCCTGGGGGGGCCCGAGTGATTGCCCCCCCCGAAATTTGGGGACCCCCCAAAAGAAAGGGGAGACCCCCAAAAGCAAGGGGAGACCCCAAAACCACCCCCCCCCCATTCTGTATTTGAGCCTCTCCATTACAAATCTTGGGGCCCCCCCCAGAATCCTGTGCCCCCCCCCAATAAAACCTCGCTGTGCCACAACTCTGGGGGGTCCCGAGTGATTGCCCCCCCCCTAAAATTTGGGGACCCCCCAAAAGAAAGGGGAGACCCCCAAACCAGACCCCCCCCTCCTATTCTGTATTTGAGCCTATTACAAATCTTGGGGTCCCCCCCCAAAATCCTGTGCCCCCCCCAATAAAACCTCGCTGTGCCGCAACTCTGGGGGGTCCCGAGTGATTGCCCCCCCCCGAAATTTGGGGACCCCCTCTAAAAGCAAGGGGAGCCCCCCAAAAGCAAGGGAGACCCCAAAACCACCCCCCCCCATTCTGTATTTGAGCCTCTCCATTACAAATCTTGGGGTCCCCCCCCAAATCCTGTGCCCCCCCCCCAATAAAACCTCACTGAGCTGCAAGCCTGGGGGGGCCCCGAGTGATTGCCCCCCCCAAATTTGGGGACCCCCCCTGAAAGAAAGGGGAGACCCCAAAACCAGACCTCCCCCTCCTATTCTGTATTTGAGCCTCTCCATTACAAATCTTGGGTCCCCCCAAAATCCTGTGCCCCCCCCCCCAATAAACCTCGCTGTGCCGCAACTCTGGGGGGGTCCCGAGTGATTGCCCCCCCCCGAAATTTGGGGACCCCCCCCTAAAAGAAAGGGGAGACCCAAAACCACATCCCCCCCCCCCCCTTCCCCCGCTTCATCCGCCAGCGCCTTATTTAGGCAGAAGACGATCGTTCCGGTGGGGACGGGACTGGGAGGGACTGGGAGGGGACTGAGGGGAACTGGGAGGGGACTAGGAGCACTGGGAGGGACTGAGGGGGAACTGGGGGGGGACTGGGTACACTGGGAGGGAGTGAGGGGGACTGGGAGGGGACTGGGTGCACTGGGAGGGAGTGAGGGGGACTGGGAGGGGACTGGGAGCACTGGGAGTGACTTGAGGGACTGGGAGGGGACTGGGAGCACTGGGAGGGACTGAGGGGGAGTGGGAGGGACTGAGGGGGAGTGGGAGGGACTGAGGGGGACTGGGAGGGAACTGGGAGGGGACTGGGAGGGACTGGGGGAAACTGGGTTACCAGGAGTAGCGTGGGGACTGAGGGGAACTGGGAGGGGACTGGGAGCACTGGGAGGGAACTGGGAGGGTCTGAGGGAAACTGGGAGCACTGGGAGGGACTGGATGGCCTGGGAGCACTGGGAGGGACTGAGGGGAACTGGGAGGATTGGGAGTAGTGGGATGCACTGGGAAGGGAGATTGGAGGGACTGGGAAAGACTGGGAAGGTCTGAGGGTACTGGGGGGAACTGGGTCACCCCCCCCCCCCGGCGCCCCCAAAATCCACCCCCAACCCCCCCATCCCAGCCCCTTCCTGCACCCCAGATCCCCCCCCTGCACCCCCAAACTCCACCCCCAGGCCCCCCCAAACCCTCTCTGTACCCCCAGATCCCTCCCAAACCCCCATCCCAACCCCTTCCTGAACCCCCAAATCCCCCCCTGCACCCCAAATCCCAACCTCCTCCTCCACCCCCAAACCCCCCCACCCCAACCTCCCCCGCACCCTAAATCCACCCCCAACCCCCCCATCCCACCCCCCCCTCACCCCAACCTCCCCCTGCACCCCCAAATCCACCCCCAAACCCCCATCCCAACCTCCCCTGCACCCCCAAAACCCCCCCTGCACCCCAACCCCCTCATCCCAACCTCCCCTGCACCCCAAACCCCCCCCATCCCGACCCCACCCCCACCCCCAAACCCCCTATCCCAAGCCCCCCGCACCCCCAACCCCCCTTCACCCCAACCTCCCCTGCACCCCAACCCCCCCCTCACCCCAACCTCCCCCTGCACCCCCAAATCCGCCCCAAATCCCCCTCCCAAACCCCCCTGCACCCCGAAACCCCCCCTCACCCCAACTTCCTCTGTACCCCCAACCCCCCTCAGCACAACCTCCCCCTGCACCCCAAATCCACCCCCAACCCCCCCATCCCAACCCCTCCTGCACCCCAAAACACCCCCTGCACCCTGAAACCCCCCCTCACCCCAACCTCCCCTGTACCCCCAAATCCACCCCAAATCCCCCTCCCAACCCCCCCTGCACCCCCAAACCCCCCTACTCCAACCCCCCTCACCCCAACCTCCCCGAACCCCCCCAAATCCACCCCCAACCCCCTCATCCCAACCCCCCCTGCACCCCCAAACCCCCCCTGCACCCCAACCCCCCATCCCGACCCCACCCCCAAATCCACCCCCAAACCCCCCCATCCCAACCCCCCCGCACCCCCAAGCCCCCCCTCACCCCAACCTCCCCCTGCACCCCCAAATCCAACCCCCATCCCAACCCCTTCCTGAACCCCCAACCCCCCCCGAACCCCCAACCCCCCCAGTCCAACCCCCCCGAACCCCAACCTCCCCCTGCACCCCCAAATCCGCCCCAAATCCCCCTCCCAACCCCCCCTGCACCCCCAAACCCCCCCTCAGCACAACCTCCCCCTGCACCCCCAAATCCACCCCCAAACCCCCATCCCAACCCCCCCTGCACCCCCAAAACCCCTCCTGCACCCCAACCTCCCCCACCCCAACCTCCCCCTGCACCCCAAATCCACCCCAAATCCCCCTCCCAAACCCCCCCGCAACCCCCAAACCCCCCTCACCCCAACCTCCCCTGTACCCCCAACCCCCCTCAGCACAACCTCCCCCTGCACCCCCAAATCCACCCCCAAACCCCCATCCCAACCCCCCCTGCACCCCAAAACCCCCCCTGCACCCCAACCTCCCCCACCCCAACCTCCCTCCGCACCCCAAATCCGCCCCAAATCCCCCTCCCAAACCCACCCTGTACCCCCAAACCCCCCTCACCCCAACCTCCCCCTGCACCCCCAAATCCGCCCCAAATCCCCCTCCCAAACCCCCCCTGCACCCCCAAACCCCCCCTACTCCAACCCCCCCATCCCGACCCCACCCCCAAATCCACCCCCAAACCCCCCCATCCCAACCTCCCCCTGCACCCCCAAATCCACCCCAAATCCCCCTCCCAAACCCCCCTGCACCCCGAAACCCCCCCTCACCCCAACCTCCCCCTGCACCCCCAAATCCACCCCAACCCCCTCATCCCAACCTCCCCTGCACCCCCAAACCCCCCCTGCACCCCAACCCCCCCCATCCCGACCCCACCCCCACCCCCCCCATCCCAACCCCTTCCTGAACCCCCAAATCCCCCCCCCCCGCACCCCCAAACCCCCCCATTCCCCCCCCCCCCCCCCAATTCCCATCTCGGGGTCCCATCCAGTCCCCCCAAAGCCGACTCCATATTTACACCTTTATTACAACCGCTCCTCGCTGCCCCCCCCGGGGCAGAATTCCCACCCCTTCCAAAGGGAGAATTCCCACCCCTCCCTCCAAGATGCAGAATTCCAACCCCTTCAGGGGCAAAATTCCCACCCCTTCCAAAGGGCAGAATTCCCACCCTTTCCAGGGGCAGAATTCCAACCCCTCCAAGGGGCAAAATTCCCACTCTTTCCAGGGACAGAATTCCCACCCCTTCCAAAGGACAGAATTCCCACCTCTTATAAGGGGCAGAATTCCAACCCCTTCCAAAGGGCAGAATTCCCACCCTTTCCAGGGGCAGAATTCCCACTTCTTCCAAAGGGCAGAATTCCCACCCTTTCCAAGATGCAGAATTCCAGCCCTTTCCAAGGGGCAGAATTCCAACCCCTCCACGGGCAGAATTTCCACCTCTTCCAAGATGCAGAATTCCAACCCCTTCAGAGGCAAAATTCCCACCTCTTCCAAAGGGCAGAATTCCCACTTCTTCCAAAGGGCAGAATTCCCACTTCTTCCAAGGGGCAGAATTCCCACCTCTTATAAGGGGCAGAATTCCAACCCCTCCAAGGGGCAAAATTCCCACCTCTTCCAGGGGCAGAATTCCCACTTCTTCCAAAGGGCAGAATTCCAACCCTTCCAAGAGGCAGAATTCCAGCCCTTTCCAAGGGGCAGAATTCCAACCCCTCCAAGGGGCAGAATTTCCACCTCTTCCAAGATGCAGAATTCCAACCCCTTCAGAGGCAGAATTCCCACCTCTTCCAAAGGGCAGAATTCCCACCCTTTCCAAGATGCAGAATTCCAACCCCTCCAGGGGCAGAATTCCAGCCCTTTCCAAGGGGCAGAATTCCCACTTCTTCCAAAGGGCAGAATTCCCACCCCTCCCTCCAAGATGCAGAATTCCAACCCCTTCAGGGGCAAAATTCCCACCCCTTCCAAAGGGCAGAATTCCAACCCCTCCAAGGGGCAAAATTCCCACTCTTTCCAGGGACAGAATTCCCACTTCTTCCAAAGGGCAGAATTCCCACCTCTTATAAGGGGCAGAATTCCAACCCCTCCAAGGGGCAAAATTCCCACTCTTTCCAGGGACAGAATTCCCACCCCTTCCAAAGGACAGAATTCCCACCTCTTATAAGGGGCAGAATTCCAACCCCTCCAAGGGGCAGAATTCCCACCCTTTCCAGGGGCAGAATTCCCACTTCTTCCAAAGGGCAGAATTCCAACCCCTCCAAGGGGCAGAATTTCCACCTCTTCCAAGATGCAGAATTCCAACCCCTTCAGAGGCAGAATTCCCACCTCTTCCAAAGGGCAGAATTCCCATCCTTTCCAAGATGCAGAATTCTAGCCCCTCCAGGGGGCAGAATTCCAGCCCTTTCCAAGGGGCAGAATTCCCACCTCTTCCAGGGGCAGAATTCCCACCTCTTATAAGGGGCAGAATTCCAGCCCTTTCCAAGGGGCAGAATTCCAACCCCTCCAGGGGCAGAATTCCAGCCCTTTCCAAGATGCAGAATTCCAACCCCTCCAGGGGCAGAATTCCAGCCCTTTCCAAGGGGCAGAATTCCAACCCCTCCAAGGGGCAAAATTCCCACCTCTTCCAGGGGCAGAATTCCCACTTCTTCCAAAGGGCAGAATTCCAACCCCTCCAAGAGGCAGAATTCCAGCCCTTTCCAAGATGCAGAATTCCAACCCCTCCAGGGGCAGAATTCCAGCCCTTTCCAAGGGGCAGAATTCCCCCCTCTTCCAAGGGCAGAATTCCCACCCCCCCTCCCCCTTCCAGCTCCCAGCTCCAGGTTTATTTTTTTTTTTAATGTTCCATTATCCCTAAAAAACTGAAATAACAAAGCCTTTTACAAAAAAATTCCCGTTCCGACCCCTCGGAACGCGATGGGAAAAAGTCCTGGGGGGGGGTGGGGGTGGGAACGAGGGGTTGGGAAAATCCCATTGGATTCGAAGGAGCGACAAAAAGAGGGGGAAAAAGAAGAATTTGGGGCAATTTTCCAGGTGGTTTTTTTTTTTTTCCCTCCCTTTTTTCCATTTGGAAAAATCCTTGGAACGAAAAAAAAAGGATTTTGGGGGAAAAAAAAAGGATTTTGGGGGAAAAAAAAAGGATTTTGGGGAAAATAAAAAGGATTTTGGGGGAAATAAAAAGGATTTTGGGAAAAAAAAAAGGATTTTGGGGAAAAAACAACGATTTTGGGGAAAAAAAACAATTTTGGGGAAAAAAAAGGCCCTTTTTGGGCACAAAATTGGATTTGGGCTGAATAATTTAATTCCAAGAATATAAATAATTGCATCTCTTCCTCTTATTTTTTTCGTTTTCCCGCCTGGAATTTCGGGGCCTGCGACAATTCCGGGCTTTTTCCCAGTTTTCCTGAAAAAAACTCTCCAAGAAACGGCGTCAAAATCTGGAATTTTCCCAAAAATAAAGCAAAATCCAACGGAAAAGCAAGGCTGGCCCCTCCCCCCACTCTTCCCAGAGTGGAATTTTGGGGGGGTTGATGAGTTTTCCATGATTTTTCCCCCATTTGCCACGTGGAATTGTAGAAAAAAGAGCAAGAATGGAAAGATTTTCCGGGAATTCCGGGGTAAAACTGAGCCCAGCGATGCAGGAATTCCAGGAAACGCGGAGCGTGGGAATTCCGAGGTGTTTTAGGCCTAAAGTGAGGGGTTTGGGAATTCCAAAGGAGCCAAATATGCCTGAAATCCCCTCAAATCGATGGAATTCCCAACGTTGGGAAGCGTGGATTCGTCTTGGGAATCCCCAAATGTGGAGCCTTGGAATTTCAAGCCATTCCAGGTCTAAAATGAACATTTCTGGAATTCCAAAGGAACCAATTAAGCCTGAAATTGCCTCAAATTGATGGAATTCCCAACATTGGGAAGCGCGGATCCGTCCTGGGCGTCTCCAGATGCGGAGCCTTGGAATTTAAAACCCTTTTAGGCCTAAAATGAGTGATTTTGGAATTCCAAAGGAACCAAATAAGACTGAAACCCCCTCAAATCGACGGAATTCCCAACGTTGGGAAGTGTGGATTTGGATTTGGGATCTCCAAATGTGGAGCTTTGGAATTTCAAGCCATTCCAGCTCTAGAATGAGCGATTTGGGAATTCCAAAGGAACCAAATAAGCCTGAAATCCCCTCAAGTCGATGGAATTCCCAACACTGGGAAGCGCAGATTTGGATTGGGGATCTCCAAATGTGGAGCCTTGGAATTTCAAGCCATTCCAGGTCGCATTTGGAATTCCAAAGGAGCCAAATAAGACTGAAATCCCCTCAAATCGACGGAATTCCCAACATTGGGAAGTGTGGATTTGGATTGGGGATCTCCAAATGTGGAGCCTTGGAATTTCAAGCCATTCCAGGTCGCATTTGGAATTCCAAAGGAGCCAAATAAGCTTGAAATCCCCTCAAATCGATGGAATTCCCAATGTTGGGAAGCGTGGATTCGTCTTGGGAATCCCCAAATGTGGAGCCTTGGAATTTCAAGCCATTCCAGGTCTAAAATGAACATTTCTGGAATTCCAAAGAAGCCAATTAAGCCTGAAATCGCCTCAAATCGACGGAATTCCCAACATTGGGAAGTGTGTATTTGGATTTGGGATCTCCAAATGTGGAGCCTTGGAATTTCAAGCCATTCCAGGTCTAATTTGGAATTCCAAAGGAGCCAAATAAGCCTGAAATCGCCTCAAATTGATGGAATTCCCAACACTGGGAAGAGTGGATCCATCCTGGGAATCTCCAAATGTGGAGCCCTGGAATTTCAACCCGTTTTAGGCCTAAAATGAGTGATTTTGGAATTCCAAATTAACCAAATAAGCCTGAAATCTCCTCAAATCAATGGAATTCCCAACACTGGGAAGCGCGGATCCATCCTGGGCATCTCCAGACGCGAAGCCTTGGAACTTCAACCCCTTTTTAGGCCTAAAGCGAGCGTTTTTGGAATTCCAAGGTGACCAAAGAAGCCGGAACCTCCCTGGAACCGACGGAATTCCCAATACTGGGAACACAGATTCATCTTGGGGATCTCCAAATGTGGAGTCTTGGAATTTCAAGCAATTCCAGGTCTAATTTGGAATTCCAAAGGAGCCAAATAAGCCTGAAATCGCCTCAAATTGATGGAATTCCCAACACTGGGAAGCGTGGATCCATCCTGGGAATCTCCAAATGTGGAGCCCTGGAATTTCAACCCCTTTTAGGCCTAAAATGAGTGATTTTGGAATTCCAAATTAACCAAATAAGCCTGAAATCCCCTCAGATCAATGGAATTCCCAACACTGGGAAGCGCGGATCCGTCCTGGGAATCTCCAGACGCGAAGCCTTGGAATTTCAAGACGTTTTAGGCCTAAAATGAGTGATTTTGGAATTCCAAAGGAACCAAACAAGCCTGAAATCCCTTCAAATCCATGAAATTCCCAACACTGGGAAGCGCGGATCCATCCTGGGCATCTCCAGACGCGAAGCCTTGGAACTTCAACCCCTTTTTAGGCCTAAAGCGAGCGTTTTTGGAATTCCAAGGTGACCAAAGAAGCCGGAACCTCCCTGGAACCGACGGAATTCCCAATACTGGGAACACAGATTCATCTTGGGGATCTCCAAATGTGGAGTCTTGGAATTTCAAGCAATTCCAGGTCTAATTTGGAATTCCAAAGGAGCCAAATAAGCCTGAAATCGCCTCAAATCAATGGAATTCCCAACACTGGGAAGCGTGGATCCCTCCTGGGAATCTCCAAATGTGGAGCCCTGGAATTTCAACCCGTTTTAGGCCTAAAATGAGTGATTTTGGAATTCCAAAGGAGCCAAATAAGCCTGAAATCCCCTCAAATTGATGGAATTCCCAATATTGGGAAGAGCGGATCCGTCCTGGGAATCTCCAGACGCGAAGCCTTGGAATTTCAAGATGTTTTAGGCCTAAAATGAGTGATTTTGGAATTCCAAAGGAACCAAACAAGCCTGAAATCCCTTCAAATCCATGAAATTCCCAACACTGGGAAGCGCGGATCCATCCTGGGCATCTCCAGACGCGAAGCCTTGGAACTTCAACCCCTTTTTAGGCCTAAAGCGAGCGTTTTTGGAATTCCAAGGTGACCAAAGAAGCCGGAACCCCCCTGGAACCGACGGAATTCCCGACGCCGGGAAGCGCCGGGGTGGATTTGATGGAATTCCCTACTGGCAAAAGGGAGAAGCCGTGGGATCGAAGCCCTTGAAGACATCCTTGAGGGAAGCGGCGTCCTGTTGCTCGCTGTCCCGGGCCGGGCTGTTCCCGGCAAAAGGACTTCCCGTTCCCGATTTGGAGCTGGGTTTGACCATCCCGTAGACGGAAGGGACCGGAAGGTTATGGATAGCGGGTTGGGAAGCCGTATCCGGAGCGGGAGGGGCGCCGGAAGCGGCGGCTTTGACGCGAGGCCGGTTGTAGCTGTTGTACCTGTCCGTGGCGGATTCGGCGCTCGCCTTCTCCGCGTCCGGTTGTTCCAAAGCGGAACGTCGGACAAACAGAGGTTCCTTGGATTTGGCTGAGCTTTTCCCGGATTCCGAAGATCTGCTGGAAGATTCGTTGGGAGAATCGGAAGCTTTGCTTCCCGTCCCGGAAGTCCTGGGATCGTAGAGGCTGATGGCGCTGAGGACGCTGCTTTGACCTCCGCCTTTGCTCAACCGCGGATCGTAGGGAGCGATGGCCGGGCTGGAATCGCCCCCGGATGCCGCTTCCGGAAGTAGGGAATGCCGAGGACCACCCGGATCCGTCGTTTTTTGCAATCTGGGATCAACGGGAGCTTTCCTGACCCGGGGGTCGCTGGGTTTGTCGCCGGCGGCGTTGACGGTTTTTAAGATTCGGGAAAGGAGCTCGAAATCCGGGAGAGCGGAGCCGGAAGAAGGGTTGGGATCGCCCTGCGGCGTTCCCGCTCGCTGCCGGGGATCGGAAAGGGCCGGTTGGGAACGGCCGAGGCGAGGATCGAGGGTGGGAAGGGATTGGAGAGCGGCCGGGATGGGGATGAACTCTTGTTTCGGGATGGGAAGAGGGATCAGGTCTTCCGGACTCCACAGGATCATCCGGGAAAAGTTGGGCTTGTGGAGGACGACGTCTTTCTTGATGTGGCTGAACTGTTGGAGCTGGGAACGCGGATCCCGCAGGGAATGACCCGGAAGAGCATCCAATGGGATGGGGATGGGTTTATCCCGAAGAGCCCTCTCTCCTTCCTCCTCCTCGGGAAGCAGGGAGGCTTTGGGAACGCCGCCGGAAGGAGGAGCATCCGCTTTGGGAACCGAGCCGGGAAGGTGTCGCGCCAACCGAGGGTCGTTGGGAATGGAATCCCCTTGGAGAGCTGTTCCGGAAGGATCCGCCGAGCGGGAAAGCCTGGGATCGCGTAAGCGCGGATCGGCCGGGCGCCCGCTGCTTCCCGCCTGGGATTTGTGGAGACGAGGGTCCGGCATTCCCGACGGAGCTCCGGGCTCGCCGTGGGGAGGTTGGGAATGAGGGCGGCTCGAGCTCTGCTGCCGGAGGCTTTTCAGGATGGAGGTGACGCTGCTCCCGCCCTCGTCCTCGTCGCTCGAGTACCAGTTCCCGGGATCGCCTGCGGAGAGAGGGATGGGGGGGGTGAACGGGAATTCCAGCCGAGGCGACGGCCAGAGGAGCCAGAGCTCAGCCCGTCGCTCCCACCACGGAATTCCCAGCTGGCCCTGCTGGAACGCAGCCCTCGTCCCCTAATTCCAGCCCCTCGTCCCCTAATTCCAGCCCCTCATCCCCTAATTCCAGCCCCTCGTTCCCTAATTCCAGCCCTCATCCCCTAATTCCAGCCCCTCGTCCCCTAATTCCAGCCCCTCATCCCCTAATTCCAGCCCCTCATCCCCTAATTCCAGCCCCTCGTTCCCTAATTCCAGCCCTCATCCCCTAATTCCAGCCCCCATCCCCTAATTCCAGCCCCTCGTCCCCTAATTCCAGCCCCTCATCCCCTAATTCCAGCCCATTGTCCCCTAATTCCAGCCCTCATCCCCTAATTCCAGCCCCTCATCCCCTAATTCCAGCCCCTCGTCCCCTAATTCCAGCCCTCATCCCCTAATTCCAGCCCCTCGTCCCCTAATTCCAGCCCCCATCCCCTAATTCCAGCCCTCATCCCCTAATTCCAGCCCCTCGTCCCCTAATTCCAGCCCCTCGTCCCCTAATTCCAGCCCTCATCCCCTAATTCCAGCCCCCATCCCCTAATTCCAGCCCCTCATCCCCTAATTCCAGCCCCTCATCCCCTAATTCCAGCCCCTCGTCCCCTAATTCCAGCCCTCATCCCCTAATTCCAGCCCCTCGTCCCCTAATTCCAGCCCCTCATCCCCTAATTCCAGCCCCCCATCCCCTAATTCCAGCCCATTGTCCCCTAATTCCAGCCCCTGATCCCCTAATTCCAGCCCCCCATCCCCTAATTCCAGCCCCCCATCCCCTAATTCCAGCCCCCCATCCCCCAATTCCAGCCCATTGTCCCCTAATTCCAGCCCCCATCCCCTAATTCCAGCCCCTCATCCCCTAATTCCAGCCCCTGATCCCCTAATTCCAGCCCCTGATCCCCTAATTCCAGCCCCTGATCCCCTAATTCCAGCCCCCCATCCCCTAATTCCAGCCCATTGTCCCCTAATTCCAGCCCCTCATCCCCTAATTCCAGCCCCCATCCCCTAATTCCAGCCCATTGTCCCCTAATTCCAGCCCCTCATCCCCTAATTCCACGCCCTCGTCCCCTAATTCCAGCCCCTCGTCCCCTAATTCCAACCCAAATTCCCAAATTCCACCCCTAATTTCCAAATTCCACCCCATATTTCCTAATTCGACCCCTAAATTCCCTAATTCCACCCCATATTTCACAATTCTACCCCATTTTTCCTAATTCCACCCCCTCATCCCCTAATTCCAACCCAAATTCCCAAATTCCACCCTATATTTCCTAATTCCACGCCCTCATCCCCTAATTCCACACCCTTGTTTCCTAATTCCAACCCAAATTCCCAAATTCCACCCCATATTTCCTAATTCCACCCCATATTTCTTAATTCCATCCCATTTTTCCTAATTCTACCCCAAATTCCCTAATTCAACCCCTAAATTCCCTAATTCCACCCCCATCCCCTAATCCCACCCCAAATTCCCTAATCCCCATCCCCTAATCCCACCCCATCCCCTAATCCCACCCCAAATTCCCTAATCCCCATCCCCTAATCCCACCCCATCCCCTAATCCCACCCCAAATTCCCTTAATCCCACCCCCAACTCCCAATCCCACCCCCTCCTCTTTTCTCCACTCCCCCCCCCCCTCCTTTTCCCATCGATCCCACCTCCCGGACAGGTCAGATCCGGGAGCAGCTCCTCCTCCTCCCTCCTTTTCCCACCTCCCTCCTCCTTTTCCCACCTCCCTCCTCCTTTTCCCACGTGCCTTCCTCGTTCTCCCGCTCCGGCCTCGAGCCCTCGGCCGCCCTCCGCGCCCTCTCCTCGTCCTCCTGCTGCTTCTGCTGGAGCCTCAGGAAAAGGGCCCGTTGTGCCGACGGCAGGAAATCGGGAATTCCGCCCGCAGCCTTCGGCAAAGCCCCCTCACACAGAGCCTCGGGATCCAGGGCTGGATCCGGGAAGAGGTGCTCTCCCGGAGCTCCTTCCATCTCCTCGTAGCCCCCGTAATCCTCTGCCAAGAGAATCCCTTCCCAGTTGCACCCAAATCCCGAAGGAGCCGGGGGGGTTTCCTCATTTTCCCTAATTCCTCCTCTTTATTTCCCAGTTCCTCCCCCTTATTTCCCAATTCCTTCCCCTGAAAATTCCAGTTCCCCCCCTACAGGCCCCAATTCCACCCCATATTCCCCAATTCCCCCTCAAATTCCCCAATTCCACCCCAAATTACCCAATTCCCCCTCAAATTCCTCAATTCCACCCCAAATTACCCAATTCCCCCCCTGATTCCCCAATTCCCCCTCAAATTCCCCAATTCCACCCCAAATTACCCAATTCCCCCTCAAATTCCTCAATTCCACCCCAAATTACCCAATTCCCCCCCCCATTCCCCAATTCCCCCCTCATTCCCCAATTCCCCCCAATATTCCCCAATTCCCGCCCCCATTCCCCAATTCCCCCTCATTCCCCAATTCCCCCCAATATTCCCCAATTCCCGCCCCCATTCCCCAATTCCCCCTCAAATTCCCCAATTCCACCCCAAATTACCCAATTCCCCCCCTCATTCCCCAATTCCCCCCAATATTCCCCAATTCCCGCCCCCATTCCCCAATTCCCCCTCAAATTCCTCAATTCCACCCCAAATTCCCGAATTCCCCCCAATATTCCCCAATTCCCGCCCCCATTCCCCAATTCCCCCTCAAATTCCCCAATTCCACCCCAAATTACCCAATTCCCCCCCTCATTCCCCAATTCCCCCCAATATTCCCCAATCCCTGCCCCATATTCCCCAATTCCACCCCATATTCCCCAATTCCCCCTCAAATTCCCCAATTCCACCCCAAATTCCCCAATCTCCCCCCAAATTCCCCAATCCCCCCCTATATTCCCCAACTCCCCCCTCATTCCCCAATCCCTGCCCCATATTCCCCAATTCCCCCCCAATATTCCCCAATCCCCCCCAAATTCCCCAATCCCCCCCCATATTCCCCAATTCCCCCCTCATTCCCCAATTCCACCTCAAATTCCCAATTCCCCCCCCAAATTCTCCAATTCCCCCCATATTCCCCAATCTCCCCCTCATTCCCCAATTCCCCCAATTCCCTACTTCCCCCCATATTCCCCAATCTCCTCCCGATATTCCCCAATCCCACCCCCTCATTCCCCAATCTCCTCCCCATATCCCCCAATCCCACCCTCATTCCCCAATCCCACCCCCATTCCCCAACCCCACCCTCTCATTCCCCAATCCCCTCCCCAAATTCCCCAATCCCACCCCCATTCCCTAATTCCACCCCCCATTCCCCAACCCCACCCACTCATTCCCCAATCCCCTCCCCAAATTCCCTAATCCCACCCTCCCATTCCATTCCCTAATCCCACCCCACTCCCCAAACCCACCTCCCCATTCCCCAATCCCACCCCATTCCCTAATCCCACCCCCCCACTCCCTAATCCCACCCTCCCATTCCCTAATCCCTCCCCAAATTCCCTAATCCCAACCCCCATATCCCCCAATCCCACCCCCATTCCCCAATTCCCAGAATCCCAGACACCCACCTGGCTCTCCCAACATTCCGTGCTCCAGCTCCAGCCCTTCCTGTTGTTGGTAGAAGCTCTCGTAGAACCCCGGGGCCGGAGGGCCCTGCGGAATCATTCCGGAATGCGGCGAATCCTCGGGTCCGTAGGGAATCATGGGGGGCCCGGGACCCATGGGAGGCCCAGGATTCATTCCCGGTCCCATGGCCATGTCGGGATGCATTTCGGGATGCAGCTCCGGGTGGATCTCGGGATGCAGGTCGGGATGCAGCTCCGGATGCATTTCCGGGTGCAGCGGCCCCGGGGGACCCCCTGGGCCAGGGAATCGCGGCGGAGGGGGCCCCGGATGCCTGGAAGGAGGGGGAAAAGGGGAAAGTCTGCTTTTGTTTGCCATTCCCAGCCCAAAAATTCCCATTCCCAGCCCAAAAATCCCCATTCCCAGCCCAAAAATTCCCATTCCCAGCCCAAAAATCCTCATTCCCAGCCCAAAAATCCCCATTCCCAGTAAAATCCCCGTTCCCAGCCCAAAAATTCCCATTCCCAGCCCAAAAATTCCCATTCCCAGCCCAAAAATTCTCATTCCCAGCCCAAAAATTCCCATTCCCAGCCCAAAAATCCCCGTTCCCAGCCCAAAAATTCCGATTCCCAGCCCAAAAATCCCCATTCCCAGCCCAAAAATCCCCATTCCCAGCCCAAAAATTCCCCGTTCCCAGCCCAAAAATTCCGATTCCCAGCCCAAAAATTCCGATTCCCAGCCCAAAAATCCTCATTCTCAGCCCAAAAATCCCCATTCCCAGCCCAAAAATTCCGATTCCCAGCCCAAAAATCCTCATTCTCAGCCCAAAAATCCCCGTTCCCAGCCCAAAAATTCCGATTCCCAGCCCAAAAATCCCCATTCCCAGCCCAAAAATTCCCATTCCCAGCCCAAAAATTCCCGTTCCCAGCCCAAAAATCCCCATTCCCAGCCCAAAAATTCCCATTCCCAGCCCAAAAATTCTCATTCCCAGCCCAAAAATTCCCATTCCCAGCCCAAAAATCCTCATTCCCAGCCCAAAAATTCCCATTCCCAGCCCAAAAATTCCCATTCCCAGCCCAAAAATTCTCATTCCCAGCCCAAAAATTCCCATTCCCAGCCCAAAAATCCCCATTCCCAGCCCAAAAATTCCCATTCCCAGCCCAAAAATCCTCATTCCCAGCCCCAAAATTCCCATTCCCAGCCCAAAAATCCCCATTCCCAGCCCAAAAATTCCCATTCCCAGCCCAAAAATTCTCATTCCCAGCCCAAAAATTCCCATTCCCAGCCCAAAAATTCCCATTCCCAGCCCAAAAATCCCCATTCCCAGCCCAAAAATTCCCATTCCCAGCCCAAAAATCCCCATTCCCAGCCCAAAAATTCCCATTCCCAGCCCAAAAATCCTCATTCCCAGCCCAAAAATCCCCATTCCCAGCCCAAAAATTCCCATTCCCAGCCCAAAAATCCCCGTTCCCAGCCCAAAAATTCCCATTCCCAGCCCAAAAATCCCCATTCCCAGCCCAAAAATTCCCATTCCCAGCCCAAAAATTCTCATTCCCAGCCCAAAAATTCCCATTCCCAGCCCAAAAATCCCCATTCCCAGCCCAAAAATTCCCATTCCCAGCCCAAAAATCCCCATTCCCAGCCCAAAAATTCCCATTCCCAGCCCAAAAATCCTCATTCCCAGCCCAAAAATCCCCATTCCCAGCCCAAAAATCCCCATTCCCAGCCCAAAAATTCCCATTCCCAGCCCAAAAATCCCCGTTCCCAGCCCAAAAATTCCCATTCCCAGCCCAAAAATCCCCATTCCCAGCCCAAAAATTCCCATTCCCAGCCCAAAAATTCTCATTCCCAGCCCAAAAATTCCCATTCCCAGCCCAAAAATCCCCATTCCCAGGCCAAAAATTCTCATTCCCAGCCCAAAAATCCCCATTCCCAGCCCAAAAATTCCCATTCCCAGCCCAAAAATTCTCATTCCCAGCCCAAAAATTCCCATTCCCACTTCCAGAAGGATGGACACCGGGTTCTCCAGGCACCTGGATCCCAAAAATGAGGAGAAACTCCTTTCTCCCCCAACATTTCCAACCAAAATCCCCACTGGACCCCAAATCTCCCATTCCCACCCCAAATCTCCCATTCCCATCCCAAATCCCACCATTCCCATCCCAAAAATTCCCATTCCCACTCCCAGAAGGGCGGACAAAGGGTTCTCCAAGCACCTGGATCCCAAAAATGAGGAGAAACTCCTTTCTCCCCCAACATTTCCAACCAGAATCCCCACTGGAACCAAAATCTCCCATTCCCATCCCAAAAATCCCCATTCCCAGCCCAAAAATTCCCATTCCAACTTCCAGAAGGATGGACACCGGGTTCTCCAGGCACCTGGATCCCAAAAATGAGGAGAAACTCCTTTCTCCCCCAACATTTCCAACCAAAATCCCCACTGGACCCCAAATCTCCCATTCCCACCCCAAAAATCCCCATTCCCACCCCAAAAATCCCCATTCCCATCCCAAATCCCACCATTCCCATCCCAAAAATTCCCATTCCCACTCCCAGAAGGGCGGACAAAGGGTTCTCCAAGCACCTGGATCCCAAAAATGAGGAGAAACTCCTTTCTCCCCCAACATTTCCAACCAAAATCCCCACTGGACCCAAAATCTCCCATTCCCACCCCAAAAATCCCCATTCCCACCCAAAAATCCCCATTCCCATCCCAAATCCCACCATTCCCATCCCAAATCCCACCATTCCCATCCCAACCATCCCCACTCCCCCTTCCCAGCAGGACCCACACCAGGTTCTCCAATCACCAGGACCCCAAACCCAAGCAGAACCCCCTTTCCCAGGCTCCTCCCTCACCCTTCTCCCCCCTCCCCACCCCAAGCTCCGCCCCCCTCATTCCCAATCCCCCGCTCCCATCCCAGAATTCCCACCTGACTCCCAGTTTCTCCGCCAGCTGCCCCGTGGGCCGCACCACGATCTCGAAGAGGGAGGGGATCTTCTTGTACATCTCCTGCTGCTGAGGAGACAACGGCTCGTGCGGCGGCGGCGGCGGCGGCGGCGCCGGAAGCTGCGGTCCCGGAGCCGGGAGCGCCGGAGGTCCCGGAGGACCTCCTGGGATGGTTCTTCCGTTGGGAGAATTTGGAGCTGGAGGGCCTGGAGGAGGTCGAGGGGGAGTGGGAAGCAATCCCACGCCGGGAGGGGGTTTGGGAAGAGGGTTGATGCCTTGTTTCTTCAGCTCTTCCACTTCCTTCTCGTCCTCGGCGCCGGCTTCCGCGTCGTCCGCCAACATCTGCGGAGAGGATGGAGATGGGAGAAAAGCCCTTCTCCCGGGAGGAATTCCGGGTGGTGGGAAGAGGGAATCCCCTGCCCTTCCCACCCCACACCTTGTCCAGGAGCTCCCGGGTCTCCTCGGTGAGGGGGTCGTGGGAGAACATGCAGTCGTCGCCGTTGACGCAGCTGCCGGTGGTGTGGAACAGCTTGCACGGGAAATCCCGTACGGAACGTTAAGGAGCTCGAGATGTTCCCGATGCCCTTCCAGCCCTTCGCAGCCCGGGGCCTCCAGGAATGGCCTTTTCCCTCCAGGAATGGCCTTTTCCACCCAAGAATGGCCTTTTCCACCCAGGAATGGCCTTTTCCATCCCTTCCATGAGGACCTCTCCAACCAGGAATGGCCTTTTCCCACCAGGAATGGCTTTTTCCAACCCCTCTGACCCATTCCATGAGGATGTGTCCACCAGGAATGGCCTTTTCCCACCAGGAATGGCCTTTTCCAACCAGGAATGGCCATTTCCCACCAGGAATGGCCTTTTCCAACCAGGAATGGCCTTTTCCATCCCTTCCATGAGGACCTCTCCAACCAGGAATGGCCTTTTCCCACCAAGAATGCCCTTTTCCAACCAGGAATGGCCTTTTCCCACCAGGAATGCCCTTTTCCAACCAGGAATGGCCTTTTCCCACCAGGAATCGCCTTTTCCAACCAGGAATCACCTTTTCCAACCAGGAATCGCCTTTTCCATCCCTTCCATGATGACTTGTCCTCCAAGAATGGTCTTTTCCAACCACAAATGGCCTTTTCCAACACCTCTGACCCCTTCCACAAGGACCTGTCCTCCAGGAACGGCCTTTTCCCACCAGGAATGGCCTTTTCCCACCAGGAATGGCCTTTTCCAACCCCTCTGACCCCTTCCATGAGGATGTGTCCACCAGCAATGGCCTTTTCCCACCAGGAATGGCCTTTTCCAACCCCTCTGACCCCTTCCATGAGGATGTGTCCACCAGCAATGGCCTTTTCCCACCAGGAATGGCCTTTTCCAACCAGGAATGGCCTTTTCCATCCCTTCCATGAGGACCTCTCCAACCAGGAATGGCCTTTTCCCACCAGGAATGGCCTTTTCCATCCCTTCCATGAGGACCTCTTCAACCAGGAATGAACCTTCCCAACCAGAAACGGCCTTTTCCAACCAGGAATGGCTTTGTCCAACCAGGAACGGCCTTTTCCATCTATTCCATGAGGACATGTCCTCCAAGAACGGCCTTTTCCTACAAGGAATGGCCTTTTCCATCTATTCCGTGAGGACCTATTCCAGGAATGAACTTTCCCAACAAGGAATGGCCTTTTCCAACCCCTCTGACCCTTCCATCAGGATGTGTCCTCCAGGAATGGCCTTTTCCCACCAGGAATGGCCTTTTCCCACCAGGAATGACCTTTTCCCATCAGGAATGGCCTTTTCCCACCAGGAATGGCCTTTTCCCACCAGGAATGGCCTTTTCCCACCAGGAATGACCTTTTCCCACCAGGAATGACCTTTTCCCACCAGGAATGGCCTTTTCCCACCAGGAATGACCTTTTCCCACCAAGAATGGCCTTTTCCCACCAGGAATGACCTTTTCCCACCAGGAATGGCCTTTTCCAAGCAGGAATGACCTTTTCCGACCAGGAATGACCTTTTCCCAGCAGGAATGACCTTTTCCCACCAGGAATGGCCTTTTCCCACCAATAATGGCCTTTTCCCACCAGGAATGACCTTTTCCCACCAGGAATGGCCTTTTCCCACTAGGAATGGCCTTTTCCCACTAGGAATGGCCTTTTCCCACCAATAATGACCTTTTCCCACCAGGAATGGCCTTTTCCCACCAGGAATGGCCTTTTCCCACCAGGAATGACCTTTTCCCACCAGGAATGACCTTTTCCCACCAAGAATGACCTTTTCCCACCAGGAATGGCCTTTTCCCACCAGGAATGGCCTTTTTCCACCAGGAATGACCTTTTCCCATCAGGAATGACCTTTTCCCACCAGGAATGACCTTTTCCCACCAGGAATGACCTTTTCCCACCAGGAATGGCCTTTTCCCACCAGGAATGGCCTTTTCCAAGCAGGAATGGCCTTTTCCCACCAGGAATGGCCTTTTCCAACCCTTCCCACCCCTTCCCTGAGGATCTCTCCTCCCGGAAGGGCCCTTTCTCCCCCAGGAACACGGCGCCTGGCGCCGGGATCGCGCCATTCCCAAAGGATATCGTGCATGTAGGGACAGTTTTCCGCGCGGGCGCAGTATCCGGTGATGTAGAACTTGCACAGCTCCCGTTTCTTCGGGAGCTCGATGTCGTGGCTGAAGTTGCAGTGGTCGCCCTGTCGGGATAACGTTGGGATAACCCCGGGATGGGACCACCACTGACCCCAAACTGACCCTCGATGACCCCAAACACACCCAAGGATGGCCAAGGAGAGGAGGAACCTTCCCCAAAAGCCCTTTGGGGACCAATCCCACCCGGAATCTGGGGAAATCCAGACCTCGATGGCTTCCGGGAAGGTTCTGGGAGGGGAAGGAGGGAATATTCCGGAAGGAATTCCTTACCCAGGTGCATCGACCTTCCACGAAGTACTTGCAGATGACCTTCCCCTTCTTGTCCGACTGTTGGTGGGGTTTCTCGTGCTCGTTCCGGCGGTAATTCCCGACGCCTCCTCCGTCCTACGGGAAGGAGGTTGTGGTGAGGCTCAAGGGATTGGGAATCCGAAGGATGGGATCAACTTAGAACTTCCTGTGCTGCCACTTCCGGGAGGGAAACACCACCTGTGGCCTCCAGGAATGGCCTCTTCCAACCAGGAATGGCCTTTTCCAACCAAGAATGGCCTTTTCCATCCTTTCCATGAGGATGTGGCCTCCAGAAATGGCCTTTTCCAACCTGGAATGGCCTTTTCCAACCCCTCAGACCCCTTCCATGAGGATGTGTCCTCCAGGAATGTCCTTTTCCAACCAGGAATGGTCTTTTCCAACCCCTTGGACCCCTTCCATGAGGAAACGTCCTCCAGGAACAGCCTTTTCCAACCCCTCCAACTCTTCCATGAGGACTTGTCCTCCAGGACTGGCCTTTTCCCACCAGGACTGGTCTTTTCCAACCAGGAATGGCCTTTTCCATCCCTTCCATGAGGATGTGTCCTCCAGGAATGGCTTTTTCCAACCTGGAATGGCCTTTTCCATCCCTTCCATGAGGACCTGTCCTCCAGAAATGGCCTTTTCCAACCTGGAATGGCATTTTCCAACCCCTCCGACCCCTTCCATGAGGATGTGGCCTCCAGGAATGGCCTTTTCCAACCTGGAATGGCCTTTTCCATCCCTTCCATGAGGACCTGTCCTCCAGGAATGGCCTTTTCCAACCTGGAATGGCCTTTTCCATCCCTTCCATGAGGATGTGACCTCCAGGAATGGCCTTTAACAACCAGGAATGGCCTTTTCCATCCCTTCCACGAGGATGTGTCCTCCAGGAATGGCCTTTTCCAACCTGGAATGGCCTTTTCCACCCCCTCCACCCCTTCCACCAGGACGTGGCCTCCAGCAGAGGCTCTCTCACCCCCATGTCCTCGTCGTAGTAATCGTCGTCGTCGTTCCCACCTCCTCCTTTCCCCATCCCGCTCCGGTTTCCTCCTCGGCCTCGCCCTCTGCCCATTCCTTTGTTCCCTCTTCCCCTGGGCCCGCGCCCGCGGCCTCGGTTTAACCCTGGAACAGGGCCCCTTCCTTCTTAATGCCCCTCCTTCCATGGAGTTTCCATTCCACCCCGTCCCACCCCACATCTCCATCTCCATCTCCATCCCATCCATCCCATCCCATCCCACCCACATCTCCACCCCATCCCATCCCCTCCCATCCCATCCCATCCATGCCATCTCCTCCCATCCCATCCCATCTGATCCCACCCACCCCAACCCATCCCACCACTCCCCTTCCCACATCTCCATCCCACCCCATTCCATCTCATCTGATCCCACCCATCCCATCCCATCACATCCCACCCCACCTCACCCCACCCCACCCATCCCATCCCATCCCATCCCATCCCATCCCATCCCATCCCATCCCATCCCATCCCATCCCATCCCATCCCATCCCATCCCATCCCATCCCATCCCACCCATCTCATCCCATCGCATCCCACCCCATCCCACCCCAACCCACCCCATCCCATCCCATCCCCACCCCAACCCACCCCATCCCATCCCATCCCATCCCATCCCATCTTATCCCACCCCATCCCATCTCCAACCCATCCCATCCATCCCATCCCATCCATCCATCCCACCCCACCCCACCCCACCCCACCCAATCCCATCCCATCCCATCCCATCCCACCCCACCCCACCCCATCCCATCTCCAACCCATCCCATCCCATCCCATCCCATCCCATCCCACCCCACCCCATCCCATCTCCAACCCAACCCATCCCACCCCATCCCATCCCACCCCACTCATCCCATCCCATCCCATCCCATCCCATCCCATCCCATCCCATCCCATCCCATCCCATCCCATCCCATCCCATCCCATCCCATCCCATCCCATCCATCCCACTCATCCCACCCCATCCCACCCCACCCCATCTCCAACCCAACCCATCCCATCCCATCCCATCCCATCCCATCCCATCCCATCCCATCCCATCCCATCCCATCCCATCCCATCCCATCCCATCCCATCCCATCCCACCCCACCCAATCCCATCCCCTCCCACCCCACCCATCCCATCCCATCCCATCCCATCCCATCCCCTCCCATCCCATCCCATCTCATCCCATCCCATCCCCACCCACCCCACCCCACCCCACCCATCCCCTCCCATCCCATCCCACCCCATACCATCCCATCCCACCCCATCCCATCCCATCCCATCCCATCCCATCCCATCCCATCCCATCCCCTCCCATCCCATCCCATCCCATCCCACCCCACCCCACTCATCCCATCCCATCCCATCCCCTCCCCTCCCATCCCATCCCATCTCATCCCATCCCATCCCCACCCACCCCACCCCACCCCACCCATCCCCTCCCATCCCATCCCACCCCACCCATCCCCTCCCATCCCATCCCACCCCATACCATCCCATCCCATCCCACCCCATCCCATCCCACCCCATCCCACCCCACCCATCCCACCCCATCCCATCCCATCCCATCCCATCCCATCCCATCCCATCCCATCCCATCCCACCCCACCCATCCCCTCCCATCCCATCCCACCCCATACCATCCCATCCCATCCCACCCCATCCCATCCCATCCCATCCCATCCCACCCCACCCATCCCACCCCATCCCATCCCATCCCATCCCATCCCATCCCATCCCATCCCATCCCATCCCATCCCATCCCATCCCACCCCACCCATCCCCTCCCATCCCATCCCACCCCACCCAATCCCATCCCCTCCCACCCCACCCATCCCATCCCATCTCATCCCATCCCATCCCATCCCCACCCACCCCACCCCACCCCACCCATCCCCTCCCATCCCATCCCACCCCATCCCATCCCATCCCATCCCATCCCATCCCATCCCATCCCATCCCCTCCCATCCCATCCCATCCCATCCCACCCCACCCCACTCATCCCATCCCATCCCATCCCATCCCCTCCCCTCCCATCCCATCCCATCTCATCCCATCCCATCCCCACCCACCCCACCCCACCCCACCCATCCCCTCCCATCCCATCCCACCCCATACCATCCCATCCCATCCCACCCCACCCATCCCCTCCCATCCCATCCCACCCCATACCATCCCATCCCATCCCACCCCACCCCACCCATCCCATCCCATCCCATCCCATCCCACCCCACCCCACCCATCCCATCTCATCCCATCCCATCCCACCCCATCCCATCCCATCCCATCCCACCCCACCCACCCCACCCACCCCACCCATCCCCTCCCACCCCACCCCTCTCACCGCGGCCTCTGCTCTCCTTGCTCCTCCGGTACTGGTTCAATTCCTTGGAATACTCATCGTAGTCCTCATCTCCCAGGGGTTCCTCGTTCTCCCCGTACTGCGAGCGGGACCCAACCCGGGGTGGGTGGGTGGGGGGGAACTCCTCAGCGAAGCCCCCACACGCCCCCCGCGCGCCCCCCGCGCCCTCATCCCGGACAACCACCATTCCCATCCCTGGGAAGCCCCGGGAAGCCCCTTGGGATGCCCCCTGGGAGCTTCTCCCACCTCGTTCTCCTCGTCGTAGGTCTCGTCGTCCTCGTCGGGATGGTCCCCTCTGCCGCGCCCGCGGCCGCCTCGGCCCGGCCCGCGCATCCCGCCGCGCATCCCGCCGCGCATCCCGCCGCGCCCTCGGAACGGCCGGCCCCGCCCACGCCCGCCTGGAAAGGGATGGGAGCAGAGGCAGCCCTCAGGGCTCGGCCTCTGGGAATGGTCTTCTCCACCTCCTTTCAAACCTCTCCAGGAGGACCTGGCCTCTGGGAATGGCCTTTAACAACCAGGAATGGCCTTTTCTGTCCCTTCCATGAGGATGTGGCCTCCAGGAACGGCCTTTAACAACCAGGAATGGCCTTTTCCATCCCTTCCATGAGGATGTGGCCTCCAGGAATGGCCTTTAACAACCAGGAATGGCCTTTTCTGTCCCTTCCATGAGGATGTGACCTCCAGGAATGGCCTTTAACAACCAGGAATGGCCTTTTCTGTCCCTTCCATGAGGATGTGGCCTCCAGGAACGGCCTTTAACAACCAGGAATGGCCTTTAACAACCAGGAATGGCCTTTTCCATCCCTTCCATGAGGATGTGGCCTCCAGGAATGGCCTTTTCCAACCTGGAATGGCTTTTTCCATCCCTTCCATGAGGATGTGGCCTCCAGGAATGGCCTTTTCCAACCAGGAATGGCCTTTTCCAACCAGGAATGGCCTTTTCCATCCCTTCCATGAGGATGTGGCCTCCAGGAACGGCCTTTAACAACCAGGAATGGCCTTTTCCAACCAGGAATGGCCTTTTCCGTCCCTTCCATGAGGATGTGGCCTCCAGGAATGGCCTTTAACAACCAGGAATGGCCTTTTCCATCCCTTCAATGAGGATGTGACCTCCAGGAATGGTCTTTTCCAACCTGGAATGGCCTTTTCCATCCCTTCTATGAGGATGTGGACACCAGGAATGGCCTTTAACAACCAGGAATGGCCTTTTCCATCCCTTCCATGAGGATGTGACCTCCAGGAATGGTCTTTTCCAACCAAGAACGGCCTTTTCCATCCCTCCATGAGGACCTCTCCTCCAGGAATGGCCTTTTCCATCCCTTCCATGAGGATGTGGCCTCCAGGAATGGCCTTTTCCAACCAGGAATGGCCTTTTCCACCCCTTCCCTGTGGACCTGTCCTCCAGGAACGGCCTTTTCCAATCCAGAATGGCCTTTTCCAACCCCTCTGACCCCTTCCCCGAGGATGTGTCCTCCAGGACTGGCCTTTTCCACCCAATAATGGCCTTTTCCACCCCTTCCATGAGAATGTGTCCTCCATGAATGGCCTTTTCCAAACAAGAACAGCCTTTTCCACCCCTTCCCTGAGGATGTGTCCTCCAGGACTGGCCTTTTCCATCCAGAACTGGCCTTTTCCACCCAAGAATGGCCTTTTCCAAACAAGAACAGCCTTTTCCACCCCTTCTCTGAGGACCTGTCCTCCAGGAATGGCCTTTTCCAACCAGGAATGGCCTTTTCCACCCCTTCCATGAGAATGTGTCCTCCAGGAATGGCCTTTTCCAACCAATAAGAGCCTTTCCCAACCCTTCCATGAGGATGTGTCCTCCAGGACTGGCCTTTTCCACCCAAGAATGGCCTTTTCCAACCAGGAATGGCCTTTTCCACCCCTTCCATGAGGATGTGTCCTCCAGGACTGGCCTTTTCCATCCAGGAATGGCCTTTTCCACCCAAGAATGGCCTTTTCCACCCAGGAATGGCCTTTTCCACCCAAGAATGGCCTTTTCCACCCAGGAATGGCCTTTACCACCCCCTCCATGAGGACCTCTCCTCCAGGAATGACCTTTTCCACCCAAGAATGGCCTTTTCCAACCTGGAATGGCCTTTTCCGTCCCTTCCATGAGGATGTGGCCTCCAGGAATGGCCTTTTCCAACCTGGAATGGCTTTTTCCATCCCTTCCATGAGGATGTGGCCTCCAGGAACGGCCTTTAACAACCAGGAATGGCCTTTAACAACCAGGAATGGCCTTTTCCGTCCCTTCCATGAGGATGTGGACACCAGGAATGGCCTTTAACAACCAGGAATGGCCTTTAACAACCAGGAATGGCCTTTTCCATCCCTTCCATGAGGATGTGGCCTCCAGGAATGGCTTTTAACAACCAGGAATGGCCTTTTCCATCCCTTCCATGAGGATGTGACCTCCAGGAATGGCCTTTTCCAACCAGGAATGGCCTTTAACAACCAGGAATGGCCTTTTCCATCCCTTCCATGAGGATGTGACCTCCAGGAATGGTCTTTTCCACCCAAGAATGGCCTTTTCCAACCCTTCCCTGTGGACCTGTCCTCCAGGAACGGCCTTTTCCAATCCAGAATGGCCTTTTCCAACCCCTCTGACCCCTTCCCCGAGGATGTGTCCTCCAGGACTGGCCTTTTCCACCCAAGAATGGCCTTTTCCACCCCTTCCATGAGAATGTGTCCTCCATGAATGGCCTTTTCCAAACAAGAACAGCCTTTTCCACCCCTTCCCTGAGGATGTGTCCTCCAGGACTGGCCTTTTCCATCCAGAACTGGCCTTTTCCACCCAAGAATGGCCTTTTCCAAACAAGAACAGCCTTTTCCACCCCTTCCCTGAGGACCTGTCCTCCAGGAATGTCCTTTTCCACCCAAGAATGGCCTTTTCCAAGTAAGAACAGCCTTTTCCACCCCTTCCATGAGGATGTGTCCTCCAGAACTGGCCTTTTCCATCCAGGAATGGCCTTTTCCACCCAAGAATGGCCTTTTCCACCCAAGAATGGCCTTTTCCAAACAAGAACAGCCTTTTCCACCCCTTCCATGAGGACATTTCCTCCAGGAATGGCCTTTTCCACCCAAGAATGGCCTTTTCCAAACAAGAACAGCCTTTTCCACCCCTTCTCTGAGGACCTGTCCTCCAGGAATGGCCTTTTCCAACCAGGAATGGCCTTTTCCACCCCTTCCATGAGAATGTGTCCTCCAGGAATGGCCTTTTCCAACCAATAAGAGCCTTTCCCAACCCTTCCATGAGGATGTGTCCTCCAGGACTGGCCTTTTCCACCCAAGAATGGCCTTTTCCAACCAGGAATGGCCTTTTCCACCCCTTCCATGAGGATGTGTCCTCCAGGACTGGCCTTTTCCATCCGGAATGGCCTTTTCCACCCAAGAATGGCCTTTTCCACCCAAAAATGGCCTTTACCACCCCCTCCATGAGGACCTCTCCTCCAGGAATGACCTTTTCCACCCAAGAATGGCCTTTTCCAAACAAGAACAGCCTTTTCCACCCCTTCCATGAGGACATTTCCTCCAGGAATGGCCTTTTCCACCCAATAATGGCCTTTTCCACCCCTTCCATGAGAATGTGTCCTCCAGGAATGGCCTTTTCCAACCAATAAGAGCCTTTCCCAACCCTTCCATGAGGATGTGACCTCCAGGAATGGCCTTTTTCACCCAAGAATGGCCTTTTCCAACCAGGAATGGCCTTTTCCACCCCTTCCATGAGGATGTGTCCTCCAGGACTGGCCTTTTCCATCAGGAATGGCCTTTTCCACCCAAGAATGGCCTTTTCCACCCAAAAATGGCCTTTACCACCCCCTCCATGAGGACCTCTCCTCCAGGAATGACCTTTTCCACCCAAGAATGGCCTTTTCCAAACAAGAACAGCCTTTTCCACCCCTTCCATGAGGATATTTCCTCCAGGAATGGCCTTTTCCAACCTGGAATGGCCTTTTCCATCCCTTCCATGAGGATGTGGCCTCCAGGAATGGTCTTTTCCACCCAAGAATGGCCTTTTCCATCCCTTCCCTGTGGACCTCTCCTCCAGGAACGGCCTTTTCCAATCCAGACCGGCCTTTTCCAACCCCTCTGACCCCTTCCCCGAGGACATGTCCTCCAAGAATGGCCTTTTCCAACCAAGAATGGCCTTTTCCAACCAAGAATGGCCTTTTCCAACCAAGAATGGCCTTTTCCACCCCTTCCATGAGAATGTGTCCTCCATGAATGGCCTTTTCCAAACAAGAACAGCCTTTTCCACCCCTTCCCTGAGGATGTGTCCTCCAGGACTGGCCTTTTCCATCCAGAACTGGCCTTTTCCACCCAAGAATGGCCTTTTCCAAACAAGAACAGCCTTTTCCACCCCTTCCCTGAGGACCTGTCCTCCAGCAATGGCCTTTTCCAACCAGGAATGGCCTTTTCCACCCCTTCCATGAGAATGTGTCCTCCAGGACTGGCCTTTTCCACCCAAGAATGGCCTTTTCCACCCAAGAATGGCCTTTACCACCCCCTCCATGAGGACCTCTCCTCCAGGAATGACCTTTTCCACCCAAGAATGGCCTTTTCCAAACAAGAACAGCCTTTTCCACCCCTTCCATGAGGACATTTCCTCCAGGAATGGCCTTTTCCAACCAAGAAGAGCCTTTTCCACCCCTTCCCTGAGGATGTGTCCTCCAGGACTGGCCTTTTCCACCCAAGAATGGCCTTTTCCACCCAAGAATGGCCTTTTCCAACCAGGAATGGCCTTTTCCACCCCTTCCATGAGGATGTGTCCTCCAGGACTGGCCTTTTCCATCCAGGAATGGCCTTTTCCACCCAAGAATGGCCTTTACCACCCCCTCCATGAGGACCTCTCTTCCAGGAATGACCTTTTCCACCCAAGAATGGCCTTTTCCAAACAAGAACAGCCTTTTCCACCCCTTCTCTGAGGACCTGTCCTCCAGGAATGGCCTTTTCCAACCAGGAATGGCCTTTTCCACCCCTTCCATGAGAATGTGTCCTCCAGGAATGGCCTTTTCCACCCAAGAATGGCCTTTTCCAACCAGGAATGGCCTTTTCCAACCAGGAATGGCCTTTTCCACCCCTTCCATGAGGATGTGTCCTCCAGGACTGGCCTTTTCCATCCAGGAATGGCCTTTTCCACCCAAGAATGGCCTTTTCCAAAGAAGAACAGCCTTTTCCACCCCTTCCATGAGGACATTTCCTCCAGGAATGGCCTTTTCCACCCAAGAATGGCCTTTTCCAACCAAGAAGAGCCTTTTCCACCCCTTCCCTGAGGATGTGTCCTCCAGGAATGGCCTTTTCCACCCAAGAATGGCCTTTTCAACCCAAGAATGGCCTTTTCCACCCAAGAATGGCCTTTTCCAACCAAGAAGAGCCTTTTCCACCCCTTCCCTGAGGATGTGTCCTCCAGGAATGGCCTTTTCCACCCAAGAATGGCCTTTTCCACCCAAGAATGGCCTTTTCCACCCAAAAATGGCCTTTTCCACCCAAGAATGGCCTTTTCCACCCAAGAATGGCCTTTTCCACCCAAGAATGGCCTTTTCCACCCCCTCCATGAGGACCTCTCCTCCAGGACTGCCCTTTTCCCCCCAGGAGAGCCCTTTTCCACCCGTCCCACCCCACCCAGGAGCCCCTCTCCCTGTCGCCCCGGACGCACCTCGCCCGCGGTGCGACCCCTCCTTGGCCCTTCGGTACTGGTTGAGCTCTTTGGCGAAGTCGTCGTATTCGTCCTTCGCCATCTCCTCGTCCTCTTCCACCTCGTAGTGCCCGAACTCCTCGGCCTCGTACTCCTCGTACATCCCATAATTCTTGCTTTCCAGCTTGGAATAGCTCTTCTTGGGCAGCGGAGCGCTGTGAGAGGACGGATACTGCTGGTGGGACTTTGGGAGAGGGGGAGACGTTAGAGGGGACGGAAACGATCCCGAGCTCTTCATCCAGCCCAAGCATTCCAAACCCCACCCTCCCCCCCCGCCCGGAATTCCTGGAGTGTCTTGGGTTGGTCCACGTGGATCCAACTTTAGTCCCACAGGACAATCCCAAAACTCATGGAATGATGGAATGACTTGGGTTGATCCACAAGGATCCAACTCCAGTCCCATAGGAGAACCCCAAAACCCATGGAATGATGGAATGACTTGGGTTGATCCACAAGGATCCAACCTCAATCCCACTGGACAACTCCCAAATTCATGGAATGATGAAATGTCTTGGGTTGATCCACAAGGATCCAACTCCAGCCCCATAGGAGAACCCCAAAACTCATGGAATGATGAAATGTCTTGGGTTGATCCATAAGGATCCAACCTCAATCCCACTGGACAACCCCCAAATTCATGGAAAGGACCCACAAGGATCCAACTCCAGCCCCATAGGAGAACCTCAAAACTCATGGAATGATGGAATGTCTTGGGTTGATCCACAAGGATCCAACTTCAATCCCACTGGACAACCCCAAAACTCATGGAATGATGGAATGTCTTGGGTTGGTCCACATGGATCCAACTCCATTCCCACAGGACAATCCCAAAACTCATGGAATGATGGAATGACTTGGGTTGAACCGCAAGGATCCAACTTCAGTCCCACAGGAGAACCTCAAAACTCATGGAATGATGGAATGTCTTGGGTTGATCCACAAGGATCCAACCTCAATCCCACTGGACAACCCCCAAACTCATGGAATGATGAAATGTCTTGGGTTGATCCATAAGGATCCAACTCCAGTCCCATAGGAGAACCCCAAAACTCATGGAATGATGGAATGACTTGGGTTGATCCATAAGGATCCAACCTCAATCCCACTGGACAACCCCCAAATTCATGGAATGATGAAATGTCTTGGGTTGGTCCATAAGGATCCAACTTCAGTCCCACAGGAGAATCCCAAAACTCATGGAATGATGGAATGACTTGAGTTGATCCATAAGGATCCAACCTCAATCCCACTGGACAACCCCCAAATTCATGGAAAGGACCCACAAGGATCCAACTCCAGCCCCATAGGAGAACCTCAAAACTCATGGAATGATGAAATGTCTTGGGTTGATCCACAAGGATCCAACTTCAATCCCACTGGACAACCCCAAAACTCATGGAATGATGGAATGACTTGGGTTGATCCACAAGGATCCAACTCCATTCCCACAGGACAATCCCAAAACTCATGGAATGATGGAATGACTTGGGTTGATCCATAAGGATCCAACCTCAATCCCACTGGACAACCCCCAAATTCATGGAATGATGAAATGTCTTGGGTTGATCCATAAGGATCCAACTTCAGTCCCACAGGAGAACCCCAAAACTCATGGAATGATGGAATGTCTTGGGTTGGTCCATAAGGATCCAACTCCAGTCCCATAGGAGAACCCCAAAACTCATGGAATGATGGAATGTCTTGGGTTGATCCACAAGGATCCAACCTCAATCCCACTGGACAACCCCCAAATTCATGGAAAGGACCCACAAGGATCCAACTCCAGCCCCATAGGAGAACCTCAAAACTCATGGAATGATGGAATGACTTGGGTTGATCCACAAGGATCCAACTTCAGTCCCATAGGAGAACCCCAAAACTCATGGAATGATGGAATGTCTTGGGTTGATCCACAAGGATCCAACTCCATTCCCACAGGACAATCCCAAAACTCATGGAATGATGGAATGACTTGGGTTGATCCATAAGGATCCAACCTCAATCCCACTGGACAACCCCCAAATTCATGGAAAGGACCCACAAGGATCCAACTCCAGCCCCATAGGAGAACCTCAAAACTCATGGAATGATGAAATGTCTTGGGTTGATCCACAAGGATCCAACTTCAGTCCCATAGGAGAACCCCAAAACTCATGGAATGATGAAATGTCTTGGGTTGGTCCACATGGATCCAACTCCATTCCCACAGGACAATCCCAAAACTCATGGAATGATGGAATGTCTTGGGTTGATCCACAAGGATCCAACTTCAGTCCCACAGGAGAACCCCAAAATTCATGGAATGATGAAATGTCTTGGGTTGGTCCACATGGATCCAACTTCAGTCCCATAGGAGAACCTCAAAACTCATGGAATGATGGAATGACTTGGGTTGATTCATAAGGATCCAACCTCAATCCCACTGGACAACCCCCAAATTCATGGAAAGGACCCACAAGGATCCAACTCCAGCCCCATAGGAGAACCTCAAAACTCATGGAATGATGGAATGTCTTGGGTTGATCCACAAGGATCCAACCTCAATCCCACAGGAGAACCCCAAAACTCATGGAATGATGGAATGACTTGGGTTGAACCACATGGATCCAACTTCAGTCCCACAGGAGAATCCCAAAAGTCATGGAATGATGGAATGACTTGAGTTGATCCATAAGGATCCAACCTCAATCCCACTGGACAACCCCCAAATTCATGGAAAGGACCCACAAGGATCCAACTCCAGCCCCATAGGAGAACCTCAAAACTCATGGAATGATGAAATGTCTTGGGTTGATCCACAAGGATCCAACTTCAATCCCACTGGACAACCCCAAAACTCATGGAATGATGGAATGACTTGGGTTGATCCACAAGGATCCAACTCCATTCCCACAGGACAATCCCAAAACTCATGGAATGATGGAATGACTTGGGTTGATCCATAAGGATCCAACCTCAATCCCACTGGACAACCCCCAAATTCATGGAATGATGAAATGTCTTGGGTTGATCCATAAGGATCCAACTTCAGTCCCACAGGAGAACCCCAAAACTCATGGAATGATGGAATGTCTTGGGTTGGTCCATAAGGATCCAACTCCAGTCCCATAGGAGAACCCCAAAACTCATGGAATGATGGAATGTCTTGGGTTGATCCACAAGGATCCAACCTCAATCCCACTGGACAACCCCCAAATTCATGGAAAGGACCCACAAGGATCCAACTCCAGCCCCATAGGAGAACCTCAAAACTCATGGAATGATGGAATGACTTGGGTTGATCCACAAGGATCCAACTTCAGTCCCATAGGAGAACCCCAAAACTCATGGAATGATGGAATGTCTTGGGTTGATCCACAAGGATCCAACTCCATTCCCACAGGACAATCCCAAAACTCATGGAATGATGGAATGACTTGGGTTGATCCATAAGGATCCAACCTCAATCCCACTGGACAACCCCCAAATTCATGGAAAGGACCCACAAGGATCCAACTCCAGCCCCATAGGAGAACCTCAAAACTCATGGAATGATGAAATGTCTTGGGTTGATCCACAAGGATCCAACTTCAGTCCCATAGGAGAACCCCAAAACTCATGGAATGATGAAATGTCTTGGGTTGGTCCACATGGATCCAACTCCATTCCCACAGGACAATCCCAAAACTCATGGAATGATGGAATGTCTTGGGTTGAACCACAAGGATCCAACTTCAGTCCCACAGGAGAACCCCAAAATTCATGGAATGATGAAATGTCTTGGGTTGGTCCACATGGATCCAACTTCAGTCCCATAGGAGAACCTCAAAACTCATGGAATGATGGAATGACTTGGGTTGATTCATAAGGATCCAACCTCAATCCCACTGGACAACCCCCAAATTCATGGAAAGGACCCACAAGGATCCAACTCCAGCCCCATAGGAGAACCTCAAAACTCATGGAATGATGGAATGTCTTGGGTTGATCCACAAGGATCCAACCTCAATCCCACAGGAGAACCCCAAAACTCATGGAATGATGGAATGACTTGGGTTGAACCACATGGATCCAACTTCAGTCCCACAGGAGAATCCCAAAAGTCATGGAATGATGGAATGACTTGAGTTGATCCATAAGGATCCAACCTCAATCCCACTGGACAACCCCCAAATTCATGGAAAGGACCCACAAGGATCCAACTCCAGCCCCATAGGAGAACCTCAAAACTCATGGAATGATGAAATGTCTTGGGTTGATCCACAAGGATCCAACTTCAATCCCACTGGACAACCCCAAAACTCATGGAATGATGGAATGACTTGGGTTGATCCACAAGGATCCAACTCCATTCCCACAGGACAATCCCAAAACTCATGGAATGATGGAATGACTTGGGTTGATCCATAAGGATCCAACTCCAGTCCCATAGGAGAACCTCAAAACTCATGGAATGATGGAATGTCTTGGGTTGATCCACAAGGATCCAACTTCAGTCCCACAGGAGAACCCCAAAACTCATGGAATGACGGAATGACTTGGGTTGAACCACAAGGATCCAACTTCAGTCCCACAGGAGAACCTCAAAACTCATGGAATGATGGAATGACTTGGGTTGGTCCACATGGATCCAACTTCAGTCCCATAGGAGAATCCCAAAACTCATGGAATGATGGAATGACTTGGGTTGATCCATAAGGATCCAACCTCAATCCCACTGGACAACTCCCAAATTCATGGAATGATGAAATGTCTTGGGTTGATCCACAAGGATCCAACTCCAGCCCCATAGGAGAACCCCAAAACTCATGGAATGATGAAATGTCTTGGGTTGATCCACAAGGATCCAACTTCAGTCCCATAGGAGAACCCCAAAACTCATAGAATGATGGAATGTCTTGGGTTGGTCCACATGGATCCAACTCCATTCCCACAGGACAATCCCAAAACTCATGGAATGATGGAATGACTTGGGTTGATCCACAAGGATCCAACTCCATTCCCACAGGACAATCCCAAAACTCATGGAATGATGGAATGACTTGGGTTGATCCACAAGGATCCAACCTCAATCCCACTGGACAACCCCCAAACTCATGGAATGATGAAATGTCTTGGGTTGATCCATAAGGATCGAACTCCAGTCCCATAGGAGAACCCCAAAACTCATGGAATGATGGAATGACTTGGGTTGATCCATAAGGATCCAACCTCAATCCCACTGGACAACCCCCAAATTCATGGAAAGGACCCACAAGGATCCAACTCCAGCCCCATAGGAGAACCTCAAAACTCATGGAATGATGGAATGACTTGGGTTGATCCACAAGGATCCAACTCCAGTCCCATAGGAGAACCCCAAAACTCATGGAATGTCTTGAGTTGATCCACAAGGATCATCAAGACCAAAACTCATGGAATGATGGAATGTCTTGAGTTGATCCATAAGGATCCAACCTCAATCCCACTGGATAAGCCCCAAATTAATGGAAAGGACCCACAAGGACCCAGTCCCATAGGAGAACCTCAAAACTCATGGAATTGTGGAATGTCTTGGGTTGATCCACAAGGATCCAACTCCATCCCCACAGGACAACCCCAAAACTCATGGAATCATGGAATGTCTTGAGTTGGAAGGGACCCACAATTCTCCAACGTCTTCAGATCCCTCTCCAGGTCCTCTTTGCCCTGAAGAATTCCAACCTCTCCTCATTCCCAACCTCTCCAACCCCTCCAGATCCCTTTGCCCTCAAGAATTCCAACATCTCCTCACTCCCAACCTCTCCAGATCCCTCTCAAGGTCCTCTTTGCCCTCAAGAATTCCAACCTCTCCTCATTCCCAACCTCTCAAGGTCCTCTTTGTCCTCCAGAATTCCATCCTCTCCTCATTCCCAACCTCTCCAGGTCCTCTTTGTCCTCCAGAATTCCATCCTCTCCTCATTCCCAACCTCTCAAGGTCCTCTTTGTTCTCCAGAATTCCATCCTCTCCTCATTCCCAACCTCTCAAGGTCCAGATCCCTCTCCAGGTCCTCTGCCCTCCAGAATTCCAACCTCTCCTCATTCCCAACCTCTCCAGGCCCTCTTTGCCCTCAAGGAATTCCAACCTCTCCCCCTAATTCCGCGCCATCTTGGCTGGAAATCCTTCAGCTCCTCCCCCCAGGTCACCAGGAGCTCCGCCCCCGGGACGGATCCGTACGGAACGTGGTCACCAGCCCAAAGGGACCCTTTGAGAAGATCCCAAACCCCGTTGGGTCTTCATCCACCCGGATTCCGGATGATTTTCTTCCAGAGGAGACCGAAATCCCACCTCAAGGAGCTGAGACCGAGGCTTTGGAGCCGGATGGACCTGGAAAACCTCCTCCCCGGCCCCACCCACCGGGAGGTACTCACGGAAGAGTAGGGGGGGCTGTATTCCCGGTACTTCCGATGCCCCTTCTCTCCGGGACTGAAGTCGGAGTCGTCGCTGTAGTCGGAGAAGTCGTCGCTGGAGGACGGGTGGCGCTGGAAGGGATGGGAATGCTGGGCTGGAATTCCAGGGTGGATCCCGACGGCGCTGCCGGGATTCCGAGCGGAACCACCTCCCCCCCACCCAACCCCCCCCTGTACCTGCTTTTTGTTCCCAAGAAATTTGGATTTCCCTCAGATTCCGAGATGATTCCCTCAACTCCAAGGCAATTCCCCAATTCCAACCCAATTCCTCAGCTCCAAGGTCATTCCTCAACTCCAATGCAATTCCCAACTCCAAGGTCATTCCCAAACTCCAAGGTCATTCCCAATTCCAACCCAATTCCCAACTCCAAGGTCATTCCCCAAATCCAAGGCAACTCCCCAATTCCAAAGCAATTCCCAAGTCCAAGGTCATTCCCCAACTCCAACTCAATTCCTCAGCTCCAAGGTCATTCCCAAACTCCAACACCATTCCCAACTCCAAGGTCATTCCCCATCTCCAAGGCAACTCCCCAATTCCAACCCAATTCCCAACTCCAAGGTCATTGCCCAAATCCAAGACAATTCCCCATATCCAGGGCAATTCCCAAGCCCAAGGTCACCCCCCAACTCCACCGCAATTCCCAACTCCAAGGTCATTCCCCAGCTCCAAGGCAATTCCCCAATTCCAATGCAATTCCCAACTCCAAGCTCACTCCCCAATTCCAACCCAATTCCCAACTCCAAGGTCATTCCCCAAATCCAAGGCAATTCCCCAATTCCAATGCAATTCCCAAGCCCGAGGTCATTCCCCAACTCCAACACAATTCCCAATTCCAAGGCAATTCCCAAACTCCAACCCAATTCCCCAGCTCCAAGGTCATTCCCCATCTCCAAGGCAATTCCCCAATTCCAAGGTAATTCCCAACTCCAAGCTCACTCCCCAACTCCACCGCAATTCCCAACTCCAAGGTCATTCCCCAAATCCAAGGCAAATCCCAAGTCCGAGGTCATTTTCCAATTCAATTCCCCACTCCAAGGCAATTCCCCAACTCCAAGGTCATTCCCAAACTCCAAAGTCATTCCCAAACTCCAAGGCAACTCCCCAATTCCAATGCAATTCCCAAGTCCAAGGTCATTCCCCAAATCCAACACAATTCCCAAACTCCAAGGTCATTCCCAAACTCCAAAGTCATTTCCAAACTCCAAGATCATTCCCAAATTCCAAGGCAACTCCCCAATTCCAATGCAATTCCCAAATCCAAGGCAATTCCCAACTCCAAGCTCACTCCCCAAATCCAAGGCAATTCCCCAAATCCAAGGCAATTCCCCAAATCCAAGGCAATTCCCCAAATCCAAGGCAATTCCCAACTCCAAGCTCACTCCCCAACTCCACCACAACTCCCAACCCAATTCCCAACTCCGAGGTCATTCCCCAACCCCAACCCAATTCCTCAACTCCCAGGTCATTCCCCAAATCCAGGGCAATTCCCAACTCCGGGGTCATTCCCAAACTCCACCGGAATTCCCAACTCCACCACAATTCCCCCCCCTGAGGTCAGGGACCGCTGCCAGGATCCTCTCCAAGCCCTGGAGCCGGCGCTCCGAGCCGGAAGGCGTCGAGGAGCCGAATCCCAGGAACCTCCCCCTTCCTCTCCAGGAAGAGCCTCCAACTCTCCGGAAAGACCAGGTGGAATTCCCAGATTACGGAGGACCTGGAAGACTCACTTTGTGCTTGGATTTCCTTTTCTTCTTGGATCTCCTCTTCTCCTTCTCCCTCTCTTTCCGACGCTTCCGCTTCATCCTCCGATGGGCTTTCTCCTCCTCGGAATCGCTGTGGTGCTTCTCCGCCTTCTCCTTCCGACTCCGCTCCTGGGATTCCGAAGGATCCTGGGCCTCCTCCCCTCCATCATCTTCCAGTTCCCCTTCTTCCAGTTCTCCATCCTCCCTGCAAAGCCAAACGGGAACCTTTCATTCCCATTATTCCAAGACCGGAAGGAATTCCCTCTTCATCCCCCAAGCACTCGGATCCCAAATTCCCGGTTTAAATATCCCATTCCAGCCCTTTCTGGCACTGGAATTGCCTCAACCTGGACACAAAGAGGGGGAAGAAGCCATTGCAAAGGACAAATCCCACGTTCCGGTGCTCGGCATTCCCAAGAAATCCGCGTGGTTCCTCTCCAGGGATGGGATTTGGGGTTTTAATAAACGATCCGGGGTATCCCAAGAGTGGGAATTGGCACCTTCAGGAAGCCCTTGGTCCTCTAAAAGATGGGAATGAGGGACCATCCCATGGGATTGCCGAATCCGGCTGCGCTGCCATTCCCACCACCCGGGATCCGCGGATTCCGCGGCTCCAAACCTCCCTCCAGAGACTTTCCAAGCTCCACTTGGTTAAATCCCAGGAAAAAGGCCTGGGAGCGGCGTTCCCGGGATCCCCCCGCGCCCTCCAATCGGATTCCGCAGCCGACGGCACAGATCCCACCCCCTTCCCGGTGCTTCCCACTCTCCCAATGGATCCCAATTCCCAATGCGATCGCTCTGGGATTCCTTTGGGACAAGAGCAGGGTCCCCTCTTCCCAATTAATGGAGGCTCCGTCGTTCCCAACCAATTCCGGGGCCTCGGAGACGCATCCCTTGGGATTCTCTTTAGGCTACGGAAGGAGTGGGTTCCACCAAAGCCCTTTTGTATCCCAAAATCGGGAATGGCGGAGTGGGAGACACGGATGGGAGAGGGAGCTCCGGCTGTTCCGGAGCTCTGGAAGCTGGGATGAGCTTTGGGATTGGTGGAGTTGGAAAAACGGCCCTTTTTAACTCCAGTTTGGCCGGATTTGGGTCGGATGGGACCGGGAATGATGCACCAAGAGGGAATTCCGGGCTCCTTCGGCGCTGGGAAAGCCGGATTCGCCCAACAATTCCAAGAGAACGCTCCGGAGATGTTCCAAAGAGGCCAAGGAGGATGAGGGAGGATGTTTGGGAAGGATTTCTGGGATGAAAGATCCAGAGGGAGGTTGGGATGGGTTCAGCGGGAAGAATCCACCACGGGAATGTGGAGAAGGAACGCGGCCGTTGGGGAATTCCGATGGGAATCACAGAACTCACTGCCTGGGGGGGGAAATCCTTCCCTGAATCCGTGCTCATCCCGGTTTTTCCTATCATTCCTGCCTGCCTGAGCTATGGGGGGGTTCTGAGGACCTCGGGAATGATGGGATGAGGGAATGGGAATGATGGGATGAGGCAATGGGAATGATGGGATGAGGGAATGGGAATGATGGGATGAGGCAATGGGAATGATGGGATGAGGGAATGGGAACGATGGGATGAGGGAATGGGAATGATGGGATGAGGGAATGGGAACGATGGGATGAGGCAATGGGAATGATGGGACAAGGGAATGGGAATGATGGGATGAGGGAACGGGAATGATGGGATGAGGCAATGGGAACGATGGGATGAGGGAATGGGAATGATGGGACGAGGGAACGGGAATGATGGGATGAGGCAATGGGAATGATGGGATGAGGCAATGGGAATGATGGGATGAGGGAATGGGAATGATGGGACGAGGGAATGGGAATGATGGGATGAGGGAATGGGAACGATGGGATGAGGCAATGGGAATGATGGGATGAGGGAATGGGAATGATGGGATGAGGGAATGGGAATGATGGGATGAGGCAATGGGAACGATGGGATGAGGGAATGGGAATGATGGGATGAGGGAATGGGAACGATGGGATGAGGGAACGGGAATGACGGAGCCCGGAATGGGAATCAATCCCTTTCCGACCGTTATCCCACCGGATGGAGCACAAGGAGGAAAAGGAGGGATGAGAGAATTCCAGAGGGGTTTTTTGAGCCCCCCCGAGGGGCAGCAGAAGGATTGGAAGGGGTGGAATATCCCCTGGGAATAAACAATCCCACTTTTTACAGCCTGAATTCGGGAACGGGCACGAGGACGAGCGGATTCTGGGTCGTTAATCGAGGTTTTAATTGCTCCTCCGTCGTTATTCCCGGGCGAAACTCCATCCAAACGAAGCCAACCCTGGGAAAATCCAAGTGGATTTGTCCTTTTTTAGGGATAAAAGGAGTTTGGGGCTCTCGGAGCCGGAAAAACAACTCCGGGAATGACTTTATCCCATAAAAAAAAAGTGGATTTAATCCCTGGTCTGGGTGAAAATCCAAAGGTTTTTGGCACAAGGGGGGAAGCCAAGCGTGAAATCGGCCTTCCCGGAGCGCGAGCCGGAATTCCGGAGCGGATCCATGGATGCTGGGGGGGGTGGGGGTGGAAGGGTTGAGGTGAAAATCCCAAAATGCCTTTTTTCTGCAGCAAAAATCGAGCCCAAACGCTCCGGATTGGGATTTAATCCCAGGAAAAGCAAAGCTTGGCTCGGAGTTTCGTGGGATTTAGGGAAAAGGATCCGATGGGAATGGAAAGGGGGGGAGGGGGGGAATGTTTGGCCTCCAAACTGGGAGAGTTGAAACGGGAATTTTGGGAATCAGAAGGAAAATGACAACAATTTGAATAAAAACCATAAAGGTGGAAAACCCAAAAAAGCAACTCAAAAAGGAAAATCAACCACGGAAGAGCCAGGAAAACCGGGATTTGGGTGGGATTGATCCATCCCGGGGGAGAAAACCCTTCACAACCTCATTCCAAACGGGATTTAAAGCCCTTTTGTGCCGATTTAAGCGGAATTCTGCTCTTTTTGGGGTAGAACTGGGGTTTTCCCACATTTTCTGCCTTTCCAAGGAAAAGCCAAGGCCGGGATTTTCCAGCTCCTCTGGATTCATCCCGGATTTAAGGCTCCGGGAGGAGTTCAGAGGCGACAACTCGCCTGGAGGAGTCGGATCCCACCCCGGCACCGCTTCGGAGACGCCAATTCCACGCGATCCCTGCTCTTTGGCCGCCATCGCTGCTCATTCCGGACTCATCCCAAGGGAAAGGAGCTCAGCTCCGGCCCTTCCCGGTGTTTGATCCCAAAGGGAAAAGCCCTCAATGAAGGAATAATGGGAACGGGGCTCGAGAGGCAGCGGGGCCGCATTCCAGCCGTACGGAATGGGGCAGAAGTCATGGGAACGCCGCGGCTGTTCTGACCCTTGGGGTTGGATTTTGCCATCATGGGATGCAAGAAGTCGGAATGCGCATCCTGTCAGCTCATCCCGAGAGGGAATCCTGGGAATTCTGCCTCCTGACATCCCTCAAATGGTTTGAAATCAGCCCCAGCTCAAGGTTTCTTTGGGAATTCTCATCCCAAACCTCCCTCCGGCTCCTCGGAATCCCAGCATCCTCGATGCCGTGGCAACGGGATTCATCCCAAAAGCTGGAAAACCGAGTTGGGGAATTGGGATTGGCTTCAAACCACAGCAAGGAAGGGCCCATGGAATGATCCCACCTTTGGATGGGATCATTCCAGATGGAATTCCTGCCGGGAGCAGGTTTTCCAGGCATGGAAATGGCATTTAATGCCCATGGAAAAGGTCATTCCCGACGGAAAAGGGGTCGATCCCGGCACAAGGAGGAGTCTGAGGGCAGCTCCGGGAAAAATATCCCGAAGCTCTTTCTGGAATCGCTCGACAGCCCCGGCCAAACCATCCCAGAAAATTCCAGATGCTCCAAGAAAAATTCCAGAGCCTTCCCATCCTGGAAAAGGGAGGGATCGGAAGTTTCCCATCTCTTTTCCACCTCGGCCGTCCTTCCCGACTCATCCGGGGACGGAAACTCGACTCATCCAGTTGGGAATTGTTTGGGATCGGGAGGAGAAGGAGAAAGGGTGGAAAATTCTGGATCGGGGAGAGGGAGTGGATATCGGGGAGGAGAATCCAGGCCACCGGGTCCGGCCCTCGGGATGAAAACCGTTCCGGGCCCCCTCGGAATGTTTTCCGGCTCTGAGGGCGGAGCTGGGATGGAAACCCGGGAAATATCCGGGGTGGATGGGGTTTGGGGGGAAAATATCCCAGTTTGAGGGTTTTTTTGGGAAAAATATCCCAGTTTTATGTTTTTTGGGGAAAATATCCCAGTTTGATGGTTTGGGGAAAATATCCCAGTTTGAGGGTTATTTTGGAGAAAATATCCCAGTTTGATGGGTTTGGGGGGAAAATATCCCAGTTTGAGGGGTTTTGGGGGGAAATTATCCCAGTTTGAGGGGGTTTTGGGGAAAATATCCCAGTTTGAGGGGTTTTGGGGGGAAATTATCCCAGTTTGAGGGGGTTTTGGGGAAAATATCCCAGTTTGAGGGGTTTTGGGGGGAAATTATCCCAGTTTGAGGAGGTTTTGGGGAAAATATCCCAGTTTGAGGGGTTTTTTTGGGAAAAATATCCCAGTTTTATGTTTTTTGGGGGAAATATCCCAGTTTGATGGTTTGGGGAAAATATCCCAGTTTGAGGTTTTTTTGGGGGGAAAATATCCCAGTTTGAGGGTTTTTTGGGGGAAAATATCCCAGTTTGAGGGGTTTGGGGGGAAAATATCCCAGTTTGAGGGTTTTTTTGGAGAAAATATCCCAGTTTTATGTTTTTGGGGGAAAATATCCCAGTTTGAGGGTTTTTTTGGGAAAAATATCCCAGTTTTATGTTTTTTGGGGAAAATATCCCAGTTTGAGGGGTTTGGGGGGGGAATATCCCAGTTTGAGGGGTTTTTTGGGGGAAAATATCCCAGTTTGAGGGGTTTTTGGGGAAAATATCCCAGTTTGAGGGTTTTGGGGGGAAAATATCCCAGTTTGAGGGTTTTTTTGGGGGGGGAAATATCCCAGTTTGATGGGTTTTTTGGGGGGAAATATCCCAGTTTGATGGGTTTTTTGGGGGGAAATATCCCAGTTTGAGGGTTTTTTGGGGAAAAATATCCCAGTTTTATGTTTTTTGGGGAAAATATCCCAGTTTTATGTTTTTTTGGGAAAATATCCCAGTTTGAAGGGTTTTTGGGGAAAATATCCCAGTTTGAGGGTTTTTTTTGAGAAAAATATCCCAGTTTTATGTTTTTTGGGGAAAATATCACAGTTTGATGGGTTTTTTTGGGGGAAAATATCCCAGTTTGAGGGTTTTTTTTGAGAAAATATCCCAGTTTGAGGGGTTTTGGGGAAAATATCCCAGTTTTATGTTTTTTGGGGAAAATATCACAGTTTGATGGGTTTTTTTGGGGGAAAATATCCCAGTTTGAGGGTTTTTTTTGAGAAAATATCCCAGTTTGAGGGGTTTTGGGGGAAAATATCCCAGTTTTATGTTTTTTGGGGAAAATATCCCAGTTTTACGTTTTTTGGGGAAAATATCCCAGTTTGATGGTTTGGGGAAAATATCCCAGTTTGAGGGGTTTTGGGGGAAAATATCCCAGTTTGAGGGGTTTTTGGGGGAAAATATCCCAGTTTGAGGGGTTTTGGGGGAAAATATCCCAGTTTGAGGGGGTTTTGGGGGGAAAATATCCCAGTTTGAGGGGTTTTGGGGGGAAATATCCCAGTTTGAGGGTTTTTTGGGGAAAAATATCCCAGTTTTATGTTTTTTGGGGAAAATATCCCAGTTTTATGTTTTTTGGGGAAAATATCCCAGTTTGAAGGGTTTTTGGGGAAAATATCCCAGTTTGAGGGTTTTTTTTGAGAAAAATATCCCAGTTTTATGTTTTTTGGGGAAAATATCCCAGTTTGATGGGTTTTTTTGGGGGAAAATATCCCAGTTTGAGGGTTTTTTTTGAGAAAATATCCCAGTTTGAGGGGTTTTGGGGAAAATATCCCAGTTTGAGGGGTTTTGGGGGAAAATATCCCAGTTTGAGGGTTTTTTTTTGGGAAAAATATCCCAGTTTTATGTTTTTGGGGGAAAATATCCCAGTTTGAGGGGTTTGGGGAAAATATCCCAGTTTGAGGGGTTTTTTGGGGGGAAAATATCCCAGTTTGAGGGGTTTGGGGAAAATATCCCAGTTTGAGGGGTTTTGGGGGAAAATATCCCAGTTTGAGGGGGTTTTGGGGGGAAAATATCCCAGTTTGATGGGTTTGGGGGGAAAATATCCCAGTTTGAGGGGTTTTGGGGAGAAAATTATCCCAGTTTGAGGGGGTTTTGGGGAAAATATCCCAGTTTGAGGGTTTTTTTTGGGAAAAATATCCCAGTTTTATGTTTTTTGGGGAAAATATCCCAGTTTGATGAGTTTTTTGGGGGGAAAATATCCCAGTTTGAGGGGTTTTTTTGAGAAAATATCCCAGTTTGAGGGGTTTTGGGGAAAATATCCCAGTTTGAGGGTTTTTTTTGGGAAAAATATCCCAGTTTTATGTTTTTTGGGGAAAATATCCCAGTTTGAGGGGTTTTGGGGAAAATATCCCAGTTTGAGGGTTTTTTTGGAGAAAATATCCCAGTTTGAGGGGGTTTTTTTGGGAAAAATATCCCAGTTTTATGTTTTTTGGGGAAAATATCCCAGTTTGAGGGGTTTTGGGGAAAATATCCCAGTTTGAGGGTTTTTTTTGGGAAAAATATCCCAGTTTTATGTTTTTTGGGGAAAATATCCCAGTCTGAGGGGTTTGGGGGGAAAATATCCCAGTTTGAGGGGTTTTATTCATAAAATATCCCAGTTTTATAGTTTTTTTTTGGAAAATATCCCAGTTTTATGGGTTTATTTGATAAAATACCCTGGTTTTATGGGTTTTGGGGGAAAACATCCCAGTTTTACGGGTTTTTTGGGAAAATATCCCAGTTTTATGTTTTTTTGGGGAAAATATCCCAGTTTGATGGGATTTTTTTGGAAAATATCCCAGTTTTATGGGTTTTATTGATAAAATATCCCAGTTTTATAAGTTTTAGGGGGAAAAATATCCCAGCTTTATGGTTTTTGGGAAAATATCCCAGTTTTATGGGTTTATTTGATAAAATATCCCAGTTTTATAGGTTTTAGGGGGAAAATATCCCAGTTTTATGGTTTTTTGGAGACAATATCCCAGTTTGATGGGTTTTGGGAAAAAAATATCCCAGTTTTATGTTTTTTGGGGGGAAATATGGCAGGTTTATGTTTTTTTGGGTAAAATATCCCAGTTTTAACGGGTTTTTGAGGAAAAATATCTCAGTTTTATGTTTTTTGGGAAAAATATGCCAGCATTATGTTTTTTTTTGGGAAAATATTCCAGTTTCATGGGTTTTTTGATAAAATATCCCAGTTTTATAGGTTTTAGGGGGAAAAATATCCCAGTTTTATGTTTTTTGGGGGAAAATACCCCAGTTCGATGGGTTTTGGGGAAAATATACCAGTTTTATGGTTTTTTTTTTATGAAAATAACCCAGTTTTATAGGTTTTGGGGGGGAAATATCCCAGTTTTATGTTTTTTGGGGAAAATACCCCAGTTTTACGGGGTTTTGGTGGAAAATATCCTGGTTTTAGGGTTTTTTGGGGGAAAAATATTCAGGATTTAGGTTTTTTGGGAAAAATATCCCAGTTTTATGGCATTTTTGGGGAAAAGTATCTCAGTTTTCTGACCCTGTGGCCAAGCTGAAGGCACAGGAGGTTCAGGTCCCATCACAACCACTTAAAACCAGCACTAAAAGCCTTCACTGGGAATTGTTTCCCGCGGAAAACCCTTTGGGAATTCAACCAAATCCCAACCCAGGAGGCCTCCAATTTGCCATTCCGAGTGCTTTGCCCGATTTCACACCTTTTTTCCTTCTTTTTTTAGGGAATAAAGACAAAGAAGGAAATTCCCCCCCCCCAGTTTTGGTGTGTTTAGAGGGAACGGTGAGGGATTTTCCACCAGGGAATGAGGTCGAGCGGATAAAATGGGGCAAAAGGTGGATAAATGGGGCAAAAGGTGGATAAATGGGGCAAAAGGTGGATGAAATGGGGAAAGGGCAGATGAAATGGGGCAAAAGGTGGATAAATGGGGCAAAAGGTGGATAAATGGGGCAAAAGGTGGATGAAATGGGGCAAAAGGTGGAAAAAACGTGGTAAAAGGTGGACAAAATGGGGTAAAAGACAGATGAAATGGGGCAAAAGGTGGATAAAATGGGGCAAAAGGTGAATATAACGGGGCAAAAAATGGATGAAACAGGGCAAAAGGTGGATGAAACGGGGCAAAAGGCGGATAAAATGGGGCAAAAGGTGGGTGAAATGGGGCAAAATGTGGATAAAATGGGGCAAAAGGTGGTTAAAATGGGGCAAAAGGCAGATAAAATAGGGAAAAAGGTGGATGAAATGGGGCAAAAGGTGGATGAAATGGGGCAAAAGGTGGATAAAACAGGGCAAAAGGTGGATGAAATGGGGCAAAAAGACAGATGAAATGGGGCAAAAGGTGGATAAAATGTGGTAAAAGGTGGATAAATTGGGGCAAAATGTGGATAAAATGGGGCAAAAGGTGGATAAAAGGTGGTAAAAGGTGGATAAAATGGGGCAAAATGTGGATAAAATGGGGCAAAAGACAGATGAAACGGGGCAAAAGGCAGATAAAATGGGGCAAAAGGTGGATAAAGGGGGAAAAGGCAGATGAAACGGGGCAAAAATGGATAAAATGGGGCAAAATGTAGATAAAATGGGGTAAAGGTGGATAAATTGTGGCAAAAGGTGGATAAAATGAGGCAAAATGTGGATAAAATGGGGCAAAAGGCATGAAACGGGGCAAAAGGTGGATGAAACAGGGCAAAAAGTGTAAAATGGGGTAAAGGTGGATAAAATGGGGTAAAAGGTGGATAAATTGGGGCAAAATGTGGATAAAATGGGGCAAAAGACATGAAATGGGGCAAAAGGTGAATAAAATGGGGCAAAATGTGGATAAAATGGGGTAAAGGTGGATAAAATGGGGTAAAAGGTGGATAAATTGGGGCAAAATGTGGATGAAATGGGGCAATAAGTGGATAAAATGGGGCAAAAGGTGGATAAAATGGGGCAAAAGACATGAAATGGGGCAAAAGGTGGATGAAACCGGGTAAAATGAGGATAAAATGGGGCAAAAGGCAGATGAAACGGGGCAAAAGGTGGATAAAATGGGGCAAAATGTGGATAAAATGGGGTAAAGGTGGATAAATTGAGGCAAAATGTGGATGAAATGGGGCAATAAGTGGATAAAATGGGGCAAAAGGTGGATAAAATGGGGTAAAAGGTGGATAAAATGGGGCAAAAGACATGAAATGGGGCAAAAGGTGAATAAAATGGGGCAAAATGTGGATAAAATGGGGTAAAAGGTGGATAAATTGGGGTAAAAGGTGGATAAAATGGGGCAAAAGACATGAAATGGGGCAAAAGGTGAATAAAATGGGGTAAAATGGGGATAAAATGGGGTAAAAGGTGGATAAATTGGGGTAAAAGGTGGATAAAATGGGGCAAAAGACATGAAATGGGGCAAAAGGTGAATAAAATGGGGTAAAATGGGGATAAAATGGGGCAAAAGGTGGATAAAATGGGGCAAAAGACATGAAATGGGGCAAAAGGTGAATAAAATGGGGTAAAATGTGGATAAATTGGGGTAAAAGGTGGATGAAACCGAATAAAATGCGGATAAAATGGGGCAAAAGGTGGCTAAAATGGGGTAAAAGGTGGATAAATTGGGGCAAAATGTGGATAAAATGGGGCAAAAGACATGAAATGGAGCAAAATGTGGATAAAACGTGGTAAAAGGTGGATAAATTGGGGCAAAAGGTGGATAAATTGGGGCCAAATGCGGATAAAACGGGGCGAAAGGTGTGAAATGGGACAAAACGTGGACGAAACGGGGCCAAATGTGTGATTTTGGGGTCTCTGGGACCCCCTAAAGCCGAGGGAATTCCCATTTATCCGATGGGAATAACGAATCCCCCCCCCCGTGTGGTGTTTGAACTGGGGACGTGTGCGGAGCCGGAGCTTTTCCAAACGGAGCTGAGGAAGGACCAGGAAAACAAGGGATGGGAAACCCAGGCTGAGGTTTGTTGGGAACTGGGTGCTTGCACTGTGCTTCATTAACACCATTTCTCTAATTATCCACACGGGAATGGGGGGGGGGGGAGGGGTGGGAATGTGCGATGGGATTTGGGAATCTGGTGCTTTTTGCCACCTGATTTTTCACTTTTCGTTCGGTTTTGGGGTTGGTTTTTTGACACTTTTGGAGTGATTTTAACATTTTCCAACATTTTTTTTTTTGGGGCCCCTTGGGAAAGGGGAAGTTGGGGGTTGGGTTTTTTTTGTTTTTCCCACTGGAATGGAATTTTGCTGGAAAAAAAAGCAAGGGATTGGCAGGAAAGGTCACTTTTTTTTCTTTTTTTTTGGGGTAAATTGTGTGCTTTTGTGACTGGTTTTGTCCTTTTAGACACTCACAGAGGTTGGGGTTAAAGGGGGAGAACTCAGATCCACTCCCTGCTCAGGCAGCAGATTTGGGATCGTGGAAAAGGGTGGGAAAAATGGGGAAGAAAAGGCAGGAAAAAGGCAAAATTTAATTATTCAATAAATAAACTTACTTACCAAACCCAACCCTGGCCAACAAAACTCCTCAGGGAACAAAGACCTCGTTTGCCCTCTCGGGGAGAGGAAAAGGCACTAAAATATCTTAATTTTAGCTTTTTTTTTTCCCTTTAAATTGTTCATTTTTGCCTTATTTTCCAGTTTATGGTTTCGATTACCAAAACCAAAGCGCTAAGGAAGGAAAAAGCTACCGGTTACGGTGGGGAAAAAGGGGCTTCACAGAGGAAATAAAGGGTCTTGGGGGTACAAATATATCTATTTTACCATTTTTATGCTTTCTAAGACTGGGAGCTGAGCTTCTCCCTGCCAAAAGGGGGGGGGACAGAGGCTCTGGAACCCCAAAACCCCCTGTACACCCCCCTTTTCTGCACCAGGAAGCCAAAAAGGGAGATATTAAGGAAGCCCAGAGTCATTAAAGACCTCATTAAGGATCCCCCCACGCACAAAAGCAGCTGAAGGACCCCCCCCAAATCCTCCTTCCCTGCCAAAGGGGGGAAATAAACCCTCTGGCACCCCAAAACCCCCCCTGTACCCCCCCTTTCCTGCACCAGGGAGGGGCTTTTAAGCAGCAGCAGGAAGCTAAAAGGGGAAATTAAGGAATCCCAGCGTCGTTAAAGGCCTCATTAAGGACCCTCCCCCCCCAAAAAAGCAGCTGAGGGACCCCCCCAGTGCCCCCCCCCCCCATATTCCTGCTTCCTCCTCTACCCCCACCCCCCCCCCCAATATCCTTCCCTTCTCCTCATTCCCCAAATCCCCCTTTTCTCACCTCAAACACTCTGGGGGCCCCCTTTGCCTCAAGTATTGGTTCCCCTCCCTCCTCTTCCTCTACCCCAGAGCCCCCAGCCTTCCTCCTCCTCCTCCTCTTCCTCCTCCTCTTCCTCCTCCTTTTCCTCCTCCTCTACCCCAGAGCCCCCAGCCTTCCTCCTCCTCTTCCTCCTCCTCTTCCTCCTCCTCTTCCCCAGAGCCCCCAGCCTTCCCCCTCCTCTTCCTCCTCCTCTTCCTCCTCCTCTACCCCAGAGCCCCCAGCCTTCCTCCTCCTCTTCCTCCTCCTCTTCCTCCTCCTCTATCCCAGAGCCTCCAGCCTTCCTCCTCCTCCTCCTCTACCCCAGAGCCCCCAGCCTTCCTCCTCCTCCTCCTCCTCCATCCCAGAGCCCCCAGCCTTCCTCCTCCTCTTCCTCCTCCTCTTCCTCCTCCTCTACCCCAGAGCCCCCAGCCTTCCTCCTCCTCCTCCTCTTCCTTTTCCTCCTCCTCTACCCCAGAGCCCCCAGCCTTCCTCCTCCTCTTCCTCCTCCTCTTCCTCCTCCTCTACCCCAGAGCCCCCAGCCTTCCTCCTCTTCCTCCTCATCTACCCCAGAGCCCCCAGCCTTCCTCCTCCTCCTCCTCTTCCTCCTCCCCAGAGCCCCCAGCCTTCCTCCTCCTCCTCTTCCTCCTCCTCTACCCCAGAGCCTCCAACCTTCCTCCTACTCCTCCTCCTCCCTCCCAGCCTTCCTCCTCCTCCTCCTCCAGCCCAGAGCCCCCAGCCTTCCTCCTCCCCCCCAACCTTCCTCCTCCTCTATCCCAGAGCCCCCAGCCTTCCTCTTCCTCCTCCTCCTCCTCTATCCCAGAGCCTTCAATCTTCTTCCTCCTCCTCCTCTATCCCAGAGCCCCCAACCTTCCTCCTCCTCCTCCTCCCCCCAACCTTCCTCCTCCTCCTCCATCCCAGAGCCCCCAAACTTCCTCCTCTTCTTCTTCTTCCTCCTCCTCCTCTATCCTAGAGCCCCCAAACTTCCCCCAACCTTCCTCCTCCTCCTCTCCCCCCCAATATCCCTTCCTCTTCCTCCTCCTCCTCCATCCCAGAGCCCCCAACCCTTCCTCCTCCTCTATCCCAGATCCCCCCTCCCAATATCCCTTCATCTTCCTCCTCCTCCTCCCCCCTTCCTCCTCCATCCCAGAGCCCCCCAACCTTCCTCATCCTCCCCCTCACCTTCCTCCTCCTCTCACCCCAATATCCCTTCCCCTTCCTCCTCCTCCTCTATTCCAGAACCCCCCCAATATCCCTTCACCTTCCTCCTCC